>JBCEWB010000014.1:5199920-5224296 GCA_039654565.1 Peronia peronii | reverse complement strand
CCCCCCCCCCCCCCCCGTTAAAAACTGGAAGACGAACTCTCTTTAATCGAACCCATTAGGTTGGTCCCGGCAAATTCAATTTAAGCGGACTCAACTGTACCTATAAATTAAACCTGAGAAAAAGAGAGAGGCACACTTTCTATACTGTAAGGCTTGATCTGCTACTGACATGACATCAGTTGAGTCTCAGTTTGATGACAAGCATGTTTTATTATGTATTTTAATCTACTTATATTTGAGCTGATAGAAATAACTATCGCTGTTATTTATATTTATTAGAGTTTCAGTGTTGCAATAAGATAAATTTACATTGTTCGGTTAGACCTATATTTGTTAGGTTTAAGTACCAATACCATAATAACCATCCTGTTCATGTTTGAGATTCAGAAAGAGCAAAACTGTAACATGGTCAGATCTATTTATATATGGTTTAACTATCCACACAGTAACTTGGTACAGTTACACTGCTCTTCACTTGCAGATAATTGCTCATCAAACATCTGCAGATTCAGTCCTGAAGGGCATTATAGGAACAGGAGAGAACAACCAATGTAAGGAACTGCCATTACTGCACACCACTGAGCACAGAGTATAATTCAGTAGTGTGCATAATTGACAACAGCCATAAAAGAATGCAGACAATTACCTCACCTTCAACTTTTCTGATGAAGATTCCTTCCTTAAGGGATCGACTGATCATAGAGACGTTGATCTATTATATATTGGCATGAGCTTTGCTATTTTACCTCCATTGAGTCAGATAATCACAATCATCTCACCTTGACTGTGAGCTGCTGGGTATTGACAGGCAGACTCATCAGTGCTGTTTTGGTCCTCATGCCTTCTCTGCTGATGCGCCATTGTCCAATATGTTCCAGCCTGGGCATTGGGATTCTAAGATGTGGATAGTGAAGAATTGTGAGGACAAGGAGAAGAATCGAATGTAATATTTGTGTTCTGTCTTTAGGGGTGAAAATTACCATGTGAATTCACGAAAATGTCTTCAGCCCAGTAAGTCACAGTGGATGCACTTCACCTGATCACATATTGTCACTGCCACTTGCTATCAGTATGTAAATCAAAACTGGACAAACCTGTTCTTTCATGGGATATGTAAACCTAGCCCCTTCTCTATGTTCCCTCTTAATTTACAATTATTCTCACTAATACAAATGAGTATATATTTGAGGCAGTGATGCCTGAAAAGGGAACAAAACGAAAAGAGAGTGTTATATGAGTATGGGTGAAGTTGTGGCTAAGTGTGGATGGCAAACAAAAGAACTGGGCTCTGTAAGCGTAAGGACAAGTTCATGGAAACTGGCCAGTACATTAAAATATTCTTCTTAACATGTTACATATAGATAAACATATAACAATATGATGATTTTTATCACAGTACTGTGACACCAAATCTGAAAAAAAAAATGTTTTCGCTCTAACTGAAATCTATTAAAATGCTCCTCGTGTAGACAGTAAATAGCGACAACAATATGTCACATAACCAGGTGAAATGAGCTGCATATCACTGTCAGACGAGACATAATTTAAAAAATCAGACTTCACTGATCATGGAATCATGGTAGTTAACTCTAAACTTGAATATATTTACACAGAAGAGTTGTGGCTGAATAGTCCTTTTCCAATAAAATAAAGTAGATTCATTTCCTTTGGTTTCAATATTTTTACACATGTAAATTTGATATCCCACTCATTTCATTGACCTCATGACATATGCACTGCTTATCAACCAGTTATTATTCACAGATGTTTTTATGCAGAGTTTATTAACATATTTCTTTAAGCCAAAGAAGAAAATGAATGAAATTTCAATAAAACATTTCAGGTGTAAAAAGAAAATGAGAAAAAAAAAAACATTAATGAAAGGAGATTTCACATCATAATTAATGAAACTGCATTCTGCATGAATGGAAAACAAGAAAAAGAAAATAAATCTAATATAATGAGGACTTTAAGGGGTGGGTGGGTTCTGAAATTGGGTTTCTGCTCAAAATATTCAATTTTGGGTTTTTGTTTTCTTTTAAAGTTCAATCTCTGCTGAATATAAAAATGGTATTAAAAAGTTGATATGTTCATTCTAAGGTGTGGGGAGGATGGTCAAGCAAAGGCTGACTTGCCCCTCTGCCATCCATGCTCTAGCTCATTGGGGTTCTTTATTCAGTGATAGATCATCATTATAACGCTGGCAACGGGCAAATTCCTGCATACAGAAGACTTGATTATAATCTCCTTCACCAATATCGGGAGCCCCAGTGCCAGAGGTGGACACAAACTGACCATCTAAGGCACTGACCACACCGAATATCAAGGAAAATGTTCATGTGGGCCTCTGAAATAGAGGGTGAAATATGCCATGTTTCTGTTGTTTCAGAGTGCAATAGTGGATTATTTGTCACAGGAAGGGTAAAAACGCTCTTGGTTTTGACCGAGGAAGACATGGCGGCCATATATAGCCCTCTCTGGACCCTAAAATGACTCACCGGAAGTACTTTTGTTGATGGGGGTAGGGAAGCGAAAATGGAGGAAAAATGGAAGTAGGGACACAAAGAAGACAAAAGAAGGGCATAGAACTCATGGAAAGAGGTCTAGTAGATGAAACAAACATGTTTTGGGGTTGGAAATCCGATGAAAAGCTCTTTACGACTGTTTTTTTAGTGAAAAATACTTAAAATGCGTTTTTCTCAAAATGCGTTTTTTTAGCACAAATATGCTATCTACTTTTTTATTTATGGAGCAACTACCATGAAATTTGGCATGAATGAAGAACAAAACAATATCTAAATTTTGTTAGAAGGGATTTTTTATTTCATTTTAAGTTTTTGAGAAATTTGAGATTTTGGGGTCAAATTTTTGAAAAATCTGTGACCTTTTCACATACCAAATTTAAAAAATTGTAGAAAAAAAACTAAGCATTTTATCAAAAATCTGTTCTGACAAAATTTAGATATGGAATGGTAAAATATGTACACAAAATTACAAGCACATCGGTTTGAAAAGTTCAGAGCCTATCGAAGGTAAAGTTACACAATATCGAGTAGCAAAATCCAAGATGGCTGCCTTTGCTATGGCAAACCTGAGTGATTTCAATTTTTTTTCGATTGTTTTCCTCTAATTTGACCATGCCAAATTCGATGGTAATGGTTAAAATCATCTCGCCCCAGCAGTTTCCAAAATGACTCCCAGGACTCGGCCCCCCCCCTCAAATCATGACTGATGATGTTGTTGACTATTTCCCGTGTGAATGATTGTGGCCGGCTAGTATTTTTTTGTTCTTAGCTTGGGAGTGATTTCCTTTTCCCGGCAAGATACAATGAGCCCAATCTACTGGCCAACTACTCTAATTTGTTCTCACAATCTGATGAGGACAGTATCCTTCTGTATAATCAGCTCATTTACTCTTAGACCTGCTAACAAGCCATTGCCGAGCCAAGCTCTCTACAGCAAGCAGCTGGGTTGTCAGCCTGGATGGCCAGCGCTAGTACTTTCTCCTGATAAGTTTCATTTTGACTGGTGATTCCACCATACATCGGAATGACACAATGTCTACATCGGACCTCATAACTGACCATGTGCTTTGTCAAATCCTTCCTCAAACTCCATCCCTTCTTCAAATATAGTACTTGAAGTTAGTACTCACAAGTACATGTCAAATACATAGAAGTGTCAAGCATTTCTCATCATGCACACCATTCCATTACACATTCTTCCATAATCTCCTTGGGCCAAACCATTTCATAAAAGGGTGTAATCATGTTCATGTGATAGTATCTCAGTGTAAATTGTAAGCTATCACCCCTCTCGCCACATGGATTAAGATCATTCCTCTTCACACAAAATTATAGCTCACTTCTACCCTCAGCAGCTTGATCGCTGGTCAGTGAGAATCTTGTTTAGTGGGGCATATGGTCAGGAATGTCTAGTCACATGTATTCCTCAATATGGAATAAAAAAAGACTGACTGAAATTCCCTCCCAAATCATTATTTATTCTGGTCTGCAGATATCATGACATTTGAAAAGACCTGAGTTGGCCAAGTGACCTTTGATTTCTGTTCTTACATTATGGCTAACAGAATTTCATCTTTCAGTTTGGAATTTCTCATACTCTTACCAAATAATATTTCTTTTGATTATTGCAAGATGGTCCACTGAACTGTGACTATGCCTTTCATGGTAATAGTTTAACAAAATTGGGTATTAAACCTAAGAACACAGAGGGTTAGTTATGTATGTGTATATAAGCCTTTAATCTATGAAAATATGGTAAGCTGTTCCATCCCAATATGCCCCACCAAATGGGGAAAAATTCTGCAATTTACCCTAGCACTTCCCTAAGCATCAAATGAGCTAAGAAATTGTAAATAGTAAAGGTGTGATGCTAGACCAGACTTTGAGGCAAGTTAGGCCATTTTGATAAAAAGAAAGTAAAGTTTGGTAAAGTAACTCTTGTCTTCTGGGACTGGAAAGCTAATTAAAAAAAAGTCAATGGTAAGGAGAAGAACAACATTTGTATTTTGTCATGTATATTAAAATTGGAGCCGGGCAAAAATCTGCTTGTCATCCTGAATATCAAAACAGATGGTGTATTCATGCTTTAACTGTCTCCTGGTCACAATTTAATATCTTGTCAGCTTATTACGATTGCTTGTGTCATTAGCAAGATTCACAGACTACAAGCATGCCATTCAGAAATGAAGGCTCATGGAAGCCCCTGCCTACTGTTGGAGCACCTCCTCTTTTTTTTTTTTATACCACCATATCCATTGAGTATAACCTTGCATTGCTGACGATAGTTAACAAGTCACAACTCTCTTTTCTTCATGATATAGCTCCTGATTTGAAATTTTATCTTTCTATTTATGGACTTTGTAATTGGTGGAACAGAATGAAGAAATATTCACAAGAGGAAGTAAAGACAATGAAAGAATGGAAACAAAGAAAAAAGCAATAGTCTGCACATGAACACACAGTTACCATTACTGACATTAAATTTTGCTTCTTTCATAATCATTCGGCTGAAAACGCATGCCCTTCACAAAAAACAAACATTTTGGACAAATTTCAAGCCAAAGTCTCACAAAATGAGTGTGAAATAATATTTTTAATGTGATGCAACAATTCCCTGTGCGTTCTTACACACTATGAGATACACACTATGAGATACTACATAAAAATCTGGAGTTAAGGACATTAGTTAATTTATCACTGAGACACATTCTGTAGGAGTAAAAGCAAAAGTTGTCCATCAATGTGCCCCATGCTTTTCAATATCTAATCTAATTTTCAAGAGTTTTTTGGGTTTTTTTTCTAAAATCCATGAACAGTTACTTTCAGTAAAAAAAAGGTTACATACGCAAATAATGCACAACATATAGTGTTGGTCAACAAATATTTTAAAGTTTTTGCAAAGTTCTTAAAAAAAGAATATCTTACAATTTTGATAGGTGATTGTTCTGTTGGAAAGATGTTTATCTGTGCTATTCTCCATAGAGTCAAAATTATATAAACATTCTCAAAATAAACATGAATCAATATATCACCATTAATATCCTAACCTTTTCCATCTGCTGACTGCTGATATTATCACTATGACATACAAAACAAACACTCACTCAAAGATAAAGATACAAAAACTTCAGGGAATTGCTACATCAACATTAAAAACACAATGAAACATAATTCTTTGCTGAACAATTTAATCAATTGCATAGGTGATAATGTATCATTACATGCACACAAGAGTCATACTTTTTATATTGAGATCAAACGCATCAACATACCTTGACAAATCTATCAAATCATTAAGCAATTTCTGGAATATTATACATTATATTATGGGGCTTTTTCTTTTTTAAATTTGACAGACAACTTTTGCTTACTCTTTTGCTAATGATATAGAAGCTTGTGTGGCTCCAACAGGGATGCCATGTTTCTGCATGGTTTCCACAATGCTTTCCTGAAGCTCTTTATTGTAGGAATCAAAATCAAACACATTCTTCACCACTGTTGTCAGTCCTTCATTGGGATAATGCTGAAAACAAATACAAAAAAACAAAATGATAATGGCAAAATCACTTGCAGGCACCATTCCTCACCTTAGTTCCAAGAAAAAAAATGTACAAGGCAAGGAAGATAATGATAAGCGGAAACAGTGATATAACAGGATTGCTGCGATCAGCAATTTCCTATTACAACCATTTCCAGCTACAGCCGACATAAAACTGAATAGTGAAATAGTGTAAAAAAAATGCTACTGTCTGATTATAAAGAAACATTTTTCTATGGATACTCTCCCTTGAGAATTCTTTACTTTAGTGCAAGGTTTCAGTAAAGATCATAATAATGAGGACAGCACAATATATTGTTTAAAAGAAGGTTACAGTATGTACTAATACTAATCATGAAAGTTTTAGCAGATCAACTGACCACATGGATATCTACTTATACAACACTTCAACCACAAAGACTTCCAGTGGTTATCTGGCCATGGGTGAATTAAGATGCTGCAGCAATGAGGGGATAGACTTGCCTCGCGTCTGAGTCTCCCATATTGCTGTTCCCAACATAGTACTGAGACTAACCTCACCCAGGCCCACAGAAGAATCAAGGGTGTCCAGCGTATCATACTACTTTACCCTCCGCTGCCCTGCTCCAGTTGAGATAATCCCTTTCTGTTCGATCTCTTGTGCATATTCTCATAGCACTGAGAGGCTATAATCGCTACTGTGGTGTTTGGAATATTAAAGTTATCCACGTGCTCACGATGCGAATAGACTTCTCTTGATCCGTGGCTTACAGCAATTGAAATACAATGTGGTATCAAAATGCCTACAAATGCAACTAAACCTGTCAATATTGATCACTGCTGACTGGTCAATTGATCAAGTCATCAGTGATTGGTAAGCAAGATTCTAGGAATGACCCATTGCCCTCTCTTCTCCCCAAGGCACATGACTGATTTCAGTGCCTGCCACCACTTCCTCCTCTCTTCTCGGAAAACCAGTGAACAAAATACATGAAATAATAGTGGTCAAGCAATCATGCCAGCATTACATGTGACTCATTTATGTAAGCTTCCCAGGAAGCTGAGAATGTTTATGACAGGGTTCACACTCCCTAGATCCCCTAAAATTCAAGGACTTTTCAAGGACTTTGTGACTGTATATAAGGACTTCATGAAGCCGAATATCTTCACAAACGCGCGTAGATATTTACGCATGTGTAATAACATTTTGCTGAACAGACTTACACATAGGCTTATACATGAACAATAGTAAGATGGTACTGCAGATATTTGTGCTTTACTGATGCTGAAACACTCTGGACAACACACAAGTACATATATTAACAGATTTGATGAGAATCAGTTTATGTTAAAAGCCAAATCCATTCAGCCAACTGAGTGACTTATTGTAAGCAGTAGCCCCCTCCAGGCATCTTACAATTACTATTTCATTGATAAATATAATTTAAGATTCAAGGTGGGATGTAAAATTTCATTTAAAAGGCACGAAACCGTTCATAGTTATTTATTTTTATCATTATTTTTTTCCTTTTCTAATATGTGTGTGGGGCGGCAGTGTTGCAGCACTAGCATTGGGTATACAATTTAAATACATCTGTACTGTGACAATCTATTTATAAATTAAGAATGACCATAAATTGATATGTAGAGAGAGGTTTTAGTAAAAATTATTTAAAAATGCAGCTGGCTTTCACACTTTACAATTCATTAAATCTCACTGCAACTGAATTTAGATCTAAATAAATTTGTTACTTGTTCACCTGCATCAAAAAACTACTTTTTTTTCTTTTTTTGCCTTTTATATATTTCTAGATCTATGTAGATCTAGGCTCTAGATCTAGAACTGCATGTACCCAGCAAAAAGGTCGCATAATACTAACACGTAGATGTAGGTCTACATAAGAGCATTACAAGCTGACCGGATGATGCCGCAAAGTTATTATTTCTAAACATACAAAGAAAGCTCTTATTTGTAGATCTACTCCATCTATAGACCTATTTATCTCTCTTATTACAACAGAACAAGATCTAGATCTACATCCCGGTAGATCTCCGCGGAATGCTGAGATGAAGATCTTGACGAGATCTCAGTAGGCCTGTTGACTAGATCCAGATCATGTTCTCTTTCTGTTCATATATCTACTCATGACAGGATTGTCAAGTGATGACCTTTTATCGTTCCCAAATGGCAAATGACCGCTGAACTCAATATGGAGTCTAGATCTTTGTTGAGTAGGCCAATGTAAACACGATTCAAGATTCCAACACAAGTCGAGGTTGCCATTGCCCATTCGTATCTTGTCATGCCATGCATGCACACAAAACATTCATACTTTCGTTTTCGCTTTCTTCGTTCGCAAATGTACCAAATGTCGGCAGCCAGCAAGACGCTTCTGAATCAAAAAGTTCATTTTTTTCCACTGAAGTCCAAAGTCTGAAATTTCCCAGCTAATAATTTGATCTAATCCCCCCTGACATCCATCACAATTACAACTAGATCTAAAACTGGCGTCGTCGAATCGCACTGGACCTGCAGGCCAAGACTAGGCTAGATCCGCAGTGAATGAAACAAAAAAAATCATCAACATCCGGGCATGTGGTAGGAAACAAACTTACGGTGAACGTAAAATACGGAGCGGCTGTCGGGCACGTTTGGTAGACGGAAAAGTGAAAAAAAAAAAAAAAAGAAGTCCTATTCTAACAATCGGTCACTGAGCGAAATTGACCACTTGGGCAAAAATATAAGGACTTTTCAAGGACTTTGGCAACAATTTCCAAATTCAAGGACTTTTCAAGGCCTTGAATTTTTTTCTCAAAATTCAAGGACTTTCAAGGACCATACGAATCCTGTTATGAGTGTCTTCTTTGGGTCTGTTGGGGTAATAATAGACTGCAAAGCACATATGGCCTGTAATATGCAGGGATGAGCGCCAGCTTTGCCATGATCCAAATCTAGATCAGAGATCAGCAGCAATGGAGCAAGTCATTAAAACAAGTGTCCCTCACTGGACCATGTGAAATGATTGAATCCTGAACTGAATCTGGAAACAGTGACCCACCTGTAAATGCTTGACCATGTTGACCACTTCCCTGGTGGAGTACGGATAATTGATCAGTCCCTGATCAGCCATCTCCCTCAAGTCAGCAAATGCAGACACCAGTCGCTTTAATGTGACGTCAGACACATCAGGGCCATACTGTCGCAACATGGCCATCTCAGATTCCATGTCAGGGTTATCAATGGCATGGCAGCTGAAGATATCACCTGGGATATGAAGGGGAGCAGATACATTAGCAGAATTGTTCATTTGTTTTCTTTTGTCACTATAAATCACTATAATGGGTTAACATGAGCATTACAAACGCATTCTTCTCTTTGTTTCAAAGTAAAAATTAATTTTGCATTTCACTTAAGATATGGCTAATAAGGGCAAATATGGCAGAAAAGAACACTTTTCTCTAAATGCATTAGATTTTCCAGATGGATGCAAAGAATCAATTTATGGAGCCCAAAATGAAGATATATCTTATTGGTTGTATCACATCTGCTGTTGCCTCGGGAACAATTGTATTTATCAGTCACAGTAAGTATCAACATCTAATATATTTAAATTGTTTACATCAGACTTAGCATGTTGAGTTATGAATCATTTATGGGAATTCTATTGCAGAGTAATATGATGTTCATTACCTATGTTCATAATAAATTCTACATGAGTGGAAATTCAATAAAAATTTAAAAACGGATTTAAGAAAAGCTTAGTCTTGGCTGAGAATGGGCACTTTTGCAGAATAACTAGAAATACAATGAATATTTTCAAAATATTTACCCATGGCACCAAAGAAGTCATTGCCTAGAAAAGGGAAGCCTGGTCTGTTGGCTAAGACCAGCATTCTGAAATCTGGATGTGCAACTATCACTGTCTCACTGGGAGCAATACCAGAATTGGCTGAAAATTCAAAGGGAATAAAATAACTTAGTTTGTATTGGTCAGGAATGTAACATCATCATATTTATACTGAAATGTAAAGAAAAGACAGGTTACTCTGACATATGTTTACAAACATCTTCACACTTTACCGGCTCATGGATAACAAAGCAAATGCCAATTACTCATTAAAATTTGGGGTTACTTTTCCTATGAACAACACTGGCTTGTGTGTGCTTAATAAGACAATGCATGTAGCGTTCATAAATATTCATCAATGAAAAATATAAAACAAGAGCATACAACATATGAGAACATATTTCTAACATTGCTAGACAGAATTAGGTGAATGTTGATATAAGTAATTCACATCCCCACCCCGATTTATAAAACACATGGCAATTGCACATATATCTTGTGCCCAGAGCAAACAAGCTGGAAGTCACGCCAAAAGATTTCGAGTTACAGTCATTTTTAACTCCTTTCAAACTAAGATACCAAATTTTTTTTTTCAGGTTAAAAAAGGTTAAATTTTCGTTTTGCGAAGAAAAGAAAAATGTTGATATCCGAGTCGGAAAATAGTTAAAAACGGCCGCTGATCGAAACTGATCAGGCAACTTCCGACTCATTTGCTCTGGGCGCAAGACATATGCTGTGTCATATAACTGAAGGCTACATGCAACTAAGGCTGTACCATACAACAGAAAGTAGACAATTCCTGATCTTACCAGAAACTATCCTCCTTCCATCAGCCAAATGCATTTCTCCGGACTCTACTAAAGTCTTGAGCACACAGGTGACATTTGTGGGTGCTTTGTCCGCCTCATCAACCACTAGAACATGGCCCAACTTCACTGCTACAACCTTTGGATACAAATAAAACACTGACATCATCTTCACCATCATTTTATTAAGATGTCCTTAAATACAAGGCACAGACTGTTAACAGATAACTAACTCCATACAATACACAAAAATAAATAACAAACATGAGGAATTAATAAGATGGATACAGATAAATTATTCTGAGGCCAAATTTTTTAAATTCCCTTGGCTCCTCAATAGACAAACCATCACCATTACCCAATTCTTTATAATTAACTTGTATTCACCTTTATGGATACTATTATTTGTGCCATCCTATCTTTCCATATGAGTAGAATCAATCCATCCTGTATGATGATTTTGTTCTTTGGTCACCAACATTTGTTTTTGCCCCCATAATCTTCTTCAGACAATTTACAAAATAACAGAGAATTATTTACCAATCAGTTGTTCAATTACTTTAAACTGAAGTAACAGACAGGATTTAAACTGATTCCACAAAATAATCACATGCTAAAGGTACTTACCAAAGGTGAGTCTTCATACATAATGACTCCCTCTCTCACGGTGGGCTGCAAGGTCAAAGTCTGCACTGTGGTATCCCTGAAAACAGACATATACATACATTTCTCTATGTCATATATATATGATGGATTAAATTCTGAAAATGAGAGACCATCTGCATGAGTGAGATAACTGGAAATGCATGACACCATCAACATGTTGTCAGGGATATTTTGGCATTAATTTATATGCTCACATTTGAATTGTTTTAACATAAACTCTCGCACATGCAATTCTGGATCATTTTCTGAGAGCTGCTGAAAGCCTCTGTTACATCTGAACCAAGAAGGAGTACAAATTAATATCACCTGCTAAGAAGTTAGGTCTCTAAGACCATCCTCTGATTTCATAAACTCTCTATTATACAAAGTGCCAACCATGGTCTGTGGCTGAAAGCCAAGCCAGAATCAATGAAGGTACAGACCAGGAGAAGAAAATGGCCTTGGGTCATATCACACATAGCAGAAAGAGCTAACAAATGTCACTGGACAGGCAACTGAAGCTCACAAAGGGAAGAGGAAATAAGAGTGCTCTAAGCAGATTTGGGAGATGGAAAAGTCAAAGCCGCTAATCTGACAGAGGCTGCTAAAAAAAATTCTCAGTTTGAAGAACATGAAGGACTATTATTGAAGCCCTGTGCAGAACAAGAAGTGAAAAGAAGTAACTAATATCAACTTCTATTACAGAATCACAGCCTGACCTGTGTAACTGAACATATTCCCTGGGCCTGTTGAGCATCTGCAAGAACCGATCCACTATCTTGTTTTTGCCCACACCTTGGTTTCCCACTAGCAGCAGATGTTCTCCCAGGGTGAAATCTTTCAACATGTCTTCCATCACAGTCAGATGCTAGAAAGTAAAACAGATAATCATACAATTTTTAGCTAAATCACTGGTAAGTTTTTTCTACTGTCTCTTCTGAGTTAAAACCAGTGATATAGTCACCTCATAAGACCTAAACATTAAAAATCCAATGGCCACACCTTGGCAATGAAACTGAGCATTATATATAGGATTTTCTCAACTTTTTGTTGCTTGAGCTGCAACCTTGGACATTTCTCCCAGCCCGAGATGCCTATACGCACACCCATTACTTTCACTGCATTCAGGTAAATAGCTATAACATCCTTTGTGTAGACCCCCATTAGATGGATTTGTTGGAGTGCACTTATTATTATCATCAATAGAAATGTTAGATCAGGATTCAGTTTCCCCTCTGCTACGCTACACCTCTTCCTTTTGCAGGTCTACCTTTTGATCTAGTACTGGATCTAGATCTACCTTGGATTGTTTTTGTAGATCTGAACATAGAAGGTTAGTCAGGGGCAAATTCATCACCATCATCACATCTACTTGAGTTTGTAGATCAATTCCTATCAAATATTTGTATTCAGAATCAGAAATATCTATTTCTTTCTTTTTGGCTATCTACGTTGATTGATCTCTTCCCAAAACTCCCTTCTTAAGTCAATGTATGAAAAAAACTATCAGTTTGCCCCAAGCATCTCTAAACAATAGAAACTGACAATACATAATTCTCAAGTTTTAGCCAGTATAATGTCAAACATATTGTATCAGATGAAACTCTACACAAGCGAACTGTGTTTTGGCTATCCTTGTACCCTGTCAGCAAATGAGTTAAATAAGCATCACCAAAGTGGTAAACTCATGCTGAATTGACAGCATACATCACACAGTATTTTTATTCAAACATAATAATTCTATTTACCCACAGAGGTCTTTCCAGTGTGATGGAATATTTATTGCATGTACTATGGTGGTACTAGATCATTGCAATATTTGATATTGCAATTGGGGCTATTTCCTTATCACCATTAAACTAGAATGGGCTGGGGTGTGAAAAAGTTCTCATCAGTGCAGAAATTGCACTAGATAATAAACAAAATTTGAATAAATAAGTTTAAAAGAAAGGAATACTTGTCCATTTATAGCATTTTCTTTAAAGAAACATACCTGATGAGCTTAATTCCTTTCAATCACCTCAGCATTGTGTGCAACAATGCATTTGCTTCAAAACTGGTATTGTTGGAAATGTTTAAAGTATGCCTGTAATATTGAACAAATAAATTCCTAAAAAACCCGACTCACTAGAAAAACGGGCTCCCTCTGTGTATTAATCCTCTCCATCAAAAGCTGAATGGAAAGGTCAATGGTATGAACATGTATTATATACCTGAGGATTTTCATAAAAGAGGATATCTGGCACTTTGGTTTTGTTTTGAGGATTGTAAACAGGCACAGAGGTTTGTCCTATTCTAACTGTTCCATCCTTGACTTCACCTGAGGAGAGAATCAAAACCAAAAACATTACAATGCATTTGAGTTGAATATAAAATTCTGCACTAACAATTCTGAAATCTACATATGGTGAAACTACTTTTATAAAACAATGAGGGCCTGCAGGATCATTTTTTATATTTTAAGTTCAGGAATTGGTTAGATGAAACAAAGGTGCTTGAAACAATAAAAACAAAAACAAAAAATGATATACCAAGATAAAAACAGTATGGCACGATATAATATCAAATAACAAGATGCAAGTTTAAAAAACAACAAGCCTGCAAATGTTCTAGAGCAGCACATGTATAATACTGAAATGACTGTTGACAAGGATCAGGGATATCAAGCAGATATCATGAAAAAGTTGGAACATTTAATTGGGTTGATCGGTGCAATCCTGTTACATAATTGTGAAGACATGAAAACTAAGCCTACAGTGCTTTGTTAACAGAACTTTGCAAGTTTCCACTGGAATGTGGATTGGCAATGGCTTTTTTTTTATTAAAAACTGAGGTTTTAAAAAAAAACGCATTATAAAAAAATCAAGAATATTTTTAAAAAAAACAATCAGCTAACGGACCAGCCCCCCCCCCCCAGTCAGCAAACAAAAGTCAAATTTCTAACAGATGTCAGAAATTTAACATCCCTGAAAGATCACAACAAAAATAGCACTCACATATACATGTATCAGTATACATATTCAATGGCACATCAGCATAATGATCATCTCAACACTGCACCAAACACAGTATTAGCGAAATTCAGGAGTTAAAAGAAATGAATATGAAGATGGACAATAATCGTTATCAAAGAATATGTAAGTTAATCAACAGCTATCAAAATCATATTGGTGTAAACATGCCATTTGCCCAAAACCATTTTTATCCTATTTACCCAATACAACCTACTGTTCCAAAGTTTAAATCTTCCATCTCATCACGACTGCTATGAAAATTATGAACATAGAGCACTCACATGTAACAGAATGTTGATACTCATCTAGGTGGTGCTCTTTCTCTGAGGGTACAATCTCTGATTCTTCAAGGGTCTGGTTTAAAGCTGACTGAGCTAGCCTGGGTAGGAACCTGTAACACAAAAATGACTTTATATTTTATTTTTATAACACAACATGAGATAACCATGTGAATGAGAATTCAACAATTAAGGACCTACTCAAAGAAATTTTATCCACTTAAGAATGTATTTTCATGGGCTTGTGCTGAGAGTCATGGATGGGCCTTTTTCTTTGAAAAAAAAAAATCATTCCACCAGTAACTAATATCAGGTCTCAAGTGCATGAGATGAATTAATGAAGCAAAAACATATTTAGTCATTTATAGGTGAGGTAAATGAACATGAAATAGCACACTGAAACATTTAAAATATTCATATAGTCATATACAAATGAATATGAATGATAGATAGATATGATATGTCATATCAGTTTTAAGTATATGAAATGGATGAGTGATATGCCAGAACAATGAACGATTCAGTGAGCTATAGATATATTGTGAAATCAAACAAATAATTTAAGAGGCTAATATGGAGGAATAATGAAATCAGACAGCAGTGTAAGAAATGAAAGAAAATGAAATGATAACTATGGAGTCTGTAACATTCGATGAACTGTCAGTTCTTCCTACCTAGCTAGACAAGCCTTGTGTATAACACTATGTAGGTCTTCACTTGGGAACTGAGCCAAACGCCTGCCTATTCTCAACAACTGTCTAGTGGACAGACTGGCCGCAAGGGATTGAAGCTGTAAGTCAATGTACAATGTGGTATAAAGTGAGGCACCTATTAAGGAATACTTAGTCTTTACCCACTACTGCAGACAGACCTCCATGGTCTGAAGAAACATACTTTATTCTCATTACAAGATCTTTTAAGACTCATACCAGCTTTAAAAATTAGATGAAAATATCATGACTTTTTCTAGCTCACACCAGTTTCATTAAACTCCCCCTCCCCCCTCAACAAAAAAAAAAATCCTGCAATGATTTGTTGCTTAGATGTATATCTATGCTGACACATAACTACACTGGCTAATGCTTTTTTCAACAAAAGCATTCCTGAACTCTGCATATTGTTGGAGAAAACAGGGTTTGCTTGAATCATCATCTTCTCTGCTTCTGTCATGACATTTTCAGCATGCTACTAATCATATTCTGGCTTTTTCTCCTGATTGTAACCTGACAATCTAGAGCATAATTTCTAACAATCACATTTTCCCTTCAGTACTAACATTAATTTTTAAAAATCTTATCATTCAAATTTCATTTGAAGCATTGTGTGCATTTTCTAGCCAATTTTCATGTTATGGGTTTTCTTAATAGGATGAGCATGTAATTTTGTGAGTGCAGTAAAAATCATGAAAGGCACTTAGTCCTATTCACAAAAATTCTATACTTCTGATGTCATTATTCTCCTATTGAAGTAACAAGCTTTATCAGAACATGCAAGAAAGCACAAGTAACAATGGTACTTACTGTACCATCTGTAGACTGCCTCAGTTTATGGACAAAGTCAAAAAGCTTGTTCAAATTGGGAACGCCAGGAACCTGAAATATACCCAGGTCAATAAGTGGTCATGATTTGTTAATGTAAAGGCTAGATTAAAATTAATGTATGACATAGGTTTGAATTTGGTGATCAA
This sequence comes from Peronia peronii, assembly GCA_039654565.1. Classification (NCBI taxonomy): domain Eukaryota; kingdom Metazoa; phylum Mollusca; class Gastropoda; order Systellommatophora; family Onchidiidae; genus Peronia; species Peronia peronii. The sequence goes on along the minus strand of JBCEWB010000014.1, from coordinate 5,207,976 downwards.
CATTGCAGCTACTAATCTAGCAGCATAAAAACTCGACCTGTTTCTTACTATAATTTGTGAAGATCACCATACTGACACTGGCATTCATAGTATTTCCTCAACAAATCTCTTGAGTAACTAAATGAAATATCAGTCAGTTCCCGGTTTACATTGTATAAAGCAAGGAAAGTTAGAGCAACAAAAGCAATGGGTAAAATAACAGAAATAGAACTTTAAACTGAACTGGCTGTAAATTTGAGATCAGAAGGCACAGTGCAGATGATTCATCATATGGCCAATCTGTGACTGCCCGTGCTCTAAGAGGCATGCTGATAACTAATATTTGACATTAACTTTTTTTCCGTGATAAACTCACTCCTATTAATTGAGCTTCTAAATGATGAGAGCTTGCCTATGATGTGGTCAAACCTACCAGACATGAAATGACATCAACCTCCTCCAAACGAGACAACGGCCTCATGTTGTGGTATAAAAACATGGTCAGCATCTCAGGAGACAACCATTGCTGCTTTGTGCTGCCTACAACTGGGGGCTCTGAAAGTGCAATGATGCGGAAGGAAGGATGGATGGGAAGGATGTTTCTGCAAGAATGGAACAAGGATTTGTCAAAAAATGAACAATCCATTAATCATTCACAAAAGTATTTTTGACTGGACTAACAAAATCAATGACCTGATATCTGTTTATGATGGGTAGGTTTATTTCCTCATTTTTCATTTATTGAAAAAGTGCTTTAACTCTGTTAGTGTGATTAGAAACTACTGTTGGGGAAGAGTTTATTTCATGATATTCAATCATGCTCAGAAATGGCAGCACAACCATAAGTGATGTTATGAGACTTGCCACAGAATCATAAGTCATTATGAAGTAGTTCAGTAACAAAATGTAATGAACAAGTCTTTGAGCATTTGTGCTCTGGACACATCTATGATTAATTGCCATTTACTCTCAAATTGCAGTTAAATATATAATTCTCCACTCAACACATGAAAGTCTTTTAATACCACTTCATCAGGTGATACACTATTTTTAAAAACCGTTTCTAATATTTTCACTAAAAAGAATTTGACCAAAAACACAAGAAAAACTACAAATTTTCCTGACTGACCTGTTTTGTAGTTCCTGGTCTGACAAACCCGTCTCTTCTTTAATACTATCATATTTGTCCTTTCCCATCAGCCTCGTGCCATCAAACAGCTGTAACTCACGCTCATTCACCAACCTGCAAAACAGAACAAAAGATAAGTCACAACAGATGAAAGTCACAATATGATGGTAATAAAATGCAATTCTCTAACTACATGTGACATACTGTCAAGACAAAAATAACTATCTCTTTTATGTTTCAAATTCAATCTGGAAAATTAAATGGATCAGTGATCAAAATATCTCAGCCTGTTACAAAAAAAAAAAAAAAAAAAGCAGATACTTTTCTTTATGTACATATATAACAATCAGATTCAAAGCAATGATTGACAAGTTTACCTCGAAAATCTGCAGCCATATAACTCTTATCCTGGTCATGTGAGTTATATTTGATTGCATGGTAGAATCAATCATTGTACTGGAAAAATCATGGTGAGGAAACTGAAAATAATTTTTTTATTCCAGACCTGTCTTTTCAGCAACTTTTTAAATTTAGCCACAGAACTGATCTACTTAGTTACTACTGCTACTACATAGCAACCTGCCCACAATCATTTCTCCAATAACTTCTTACTATAGACACAGTTCACAGTATTCACTGATCTACTACACACCAACCTGTGTAACACAGAAAATGAGCCAGCATTAACTCTGTGTACTCCATCTAGCACAGCCAGACTTCCTTCCAATGCCGCAGTGACCAGAGGCGTTGGTCTCCATACAGTGTCACCATTAGGCAGTGTGGTCCTTTGCTGCAGCAGATCTCTGGATGTCATGTCCTGGGCAATAGCATTAATAATAATCACCATGATAACTTCTATTCCTAGACCTAACATTCTAAACAATAGATGTTCAAGAGCCAGTGAAATCTCATGTGAGTAAAGCATAGCTCTCTATCCCTTTATGAACTGATCAGTCAAGAAAACATGACAACAATATGCACTTCCAGGCAAACTGCATAATAAGAATAAACATATACAAGTAAAAAATATTTCAATTTTTTTTTTATCATTGCTATCATATTTCCAGTAAAAAGTGGAAAGCAATTCAGTGTGTCAATATGTCAGAGCCATTAGTAGTTCACAGGTTCCTACTGGCCATGGAAGAACAAAAGATTCCTTCCAAAAATCTAATCTAAAACTTCAAAATTGAGGAATTGCAAGTTTTCATTCTACCATAATCAAGAAAACATTTTCCTGCAGCATGTAAAGCAACCAGAGGAAGAAAAGTGTCTGTTAAAATAGGACGGATAAGAAAGAATATCCTGAAATCAACACAAATTTGCTACATCTATCCCTGTCATGGGCCACTTGATATTAATATTAATGCTCTATATGATAATGGCACAGACAAAGAGTCGGTCCTCTTCGGATCAGTCTTACCTGATACAGCATGATGGGCTCCACATGATAACCTAGCATATCTGCAAACTGTTTCACAACCACACTCTTTCCACAACCCTGCCAGGAGAAACACAAATGAAACATTAACATCTGGTCATCCATTTGCATTTTTTTTTTTGCTAACTACTTGAACTGATTCACACTCAAATTTAATACATTCTGTTGTTAATAGGATAAAAAGAAAAGCAAACTCAAATAATTTTCAATTTTAACTGAAAGAATGTAAAAATGGATAGGTTATTTGAAAAGCATAAACTGCTGTCATGACTGTTATCATCTTGAACATAAAGAGAACATGGACATCATTTTCTGGTGATTAATAATCTGGCATACCAACAATAGCACTGTGGCTGTATAAAATAGCAGTGCAAAAACTAAGACTTTTATTTCTTGCAAAAATTTGTGAAGATCATCATCCTGACATTGGCAACTCACAAGAAGAAATCAGCAGATGTTTGTAAGTTTAGACTAAAAAAAAAAAAAATGTAAAAGGCCTGTCAACTACATAAATGAATTGGGGCTTTCATTAGTGTTGCTGATATAAAAAATGTCCAATATTAAATGGATCACCCAAGTGCTGGGGCCAGATATCTCACCTTTGGTCCAATGATACAGAAATCTTTGGCCAGATGGGACTGAAACATCTGGGACAGTACAGTATCATGGTACTGGTTGCCTATGAAATGGCCATCTTTGCCTGCAGGGCTGGATTCAAGAGTACCAGCTGCCACCTTGTAAATAAATAACAGACATATAAAATAACTAGAGGAACAAAACAGTATGAATATTTTACACACACAAAAAAATTCATGATACTGATATATGATATCATAAGCATTGAAATGTAGTTTATGAAACAAATGAAACTGTACTTCAGTACGGCACTTAACATGTAAAATGATAATAATAAAAATAACTGTAGAATTTAAAGTAGTATTGCATCACAGCACAATACAAGTTATTAATAAATGAGCACAATAGAAGTAAAAACTAGTTCACTGACCTTTTTTTTACCCTTATCTTCTCATTTCATACTATCATTTTGAGCATTTGTTATCTGATATTTCACATCAAGCCATGTGAGAGTTACATATACAGCACTACCCATTAAAACAGAAAATTAAAAAGCATGGGAGAAAAAACGGAACATCTAGGAAAAACATATAAGAAAAAATTATCTTGATTTGCCCTGCAGTAGCAGCAAAACCCATTATTATAATTTTTGTTTACCTGAAGATTATAAGATGACCTGTCATATTTGATGACAAGATCAGCAGATTCTCCCTTTTTCACTAAATCTTTCACAGATGCCTTAGTCTCTGTATCAGATGTAGCAATCTCAAATTTCTGTGGAGAGGAAGCCTTCATTTTTATCTTTGACTGTGATCATCATTTAACTGTTTAGCAAATATGCGACTACTTCATGCAATTTTAATGCTATTATTACTCCTTGTACTACATCACACATCAAGTATCACTGCTTGTATTGGGGGGACAAACAAAATATTTTAAACAAGGATTTACTACTGAAGTAACTTAAATTGCATTCAATATAAGACATTAGTCTGACAAAGCCCACAAACTGTTTTTCATAACTTCTCTGTAAAATTTCAGCAATTGCTATTAAATATTCCAATATCTGATGATAACCTGGCAATAAATATTAATATATGTGAGATTAAATGAAATCAAGACTGTAACTTTCTCCACTCGTCGAAAAGACAAGCATCACAATCTGATATCCTACTTGTAATGTCTCTTCTACAGCTGTCTTGCCTTCCTTTCCTAGCATTGCACTATATGGGTATACGCGACCTAATATTTCAGCATCTGTGCACTTAGGCATGGCATTCTGTGAAAAAAAAAAATTTGAAAAGGAATAAGTTTATTCCCAAACATTATATATCTAGTAATTTTTGTAAACTACAAAGATGAAAATGAACCTCATGAAATTCCATGAGTTATTATTTTAATTATACGAGATGTTTTGACACTGAAAAGAACTTAAGGTCAAAAGCACAAAAGGCTAAATGTATGGCATGAAGAGAACATTTCAACAAGGCTGAATCTATTGGAAATAAGTATGTTTTGTTTTTATTGAACTTAAAACCATACAGATCAAAGTAAAAAAAGAGAATATAATACTGCATCTCTTGAACAAATTTATTGTCAGGGCACTGTATACTTTTATATTCTGATAATCTGTTTTCAATGAGCCATTTTGACCATCAGTCAAATTACTTCCCTTTGCCGAGTAGAAGAGCTATAACACAAGCATTGTACAGAAGGAAAATATCACTTTTTTTGCTGGTTACCTGAAACATTAGTCACAAAAAAATTCTGAAAAATTCACCATATCATGAATTTTTTTTTTTTCTTATCATGGTATTTTTTTTTTACAAGACATGTTTCAAATTACAAAAAAGTGATTTTTTCTTTCTTTGCAATGCTTGTCCTACACCGCTTGTACTTGGCAAAGGGAAGTAACCTAGCTCACTGAAAAAATGGCTCATTGATGACTAAATGTGAAACAAAAAATCATTCAAAACTGATTGTTATTACCAATATTTTTATCACATAAGGTAGATTTTCCAGAGGGAAGTCAGGCAATCCAACTGTGGAACTTTCACGTTGTAGCAGTGTGACAGCAAATGAAAGAATATGTGAAAGTCTGAAACATAAATTTTCAATGTTTTAATTGATCTGTTAATCTGAATCTTGAATATAGCAGAATTAACAAAGATTTTTTCATTGCGCTAGAAGATTACTATATTTAAGGAGCTATAATTTTTCTGTTATATATAGCGAAAACATTTTTTCGTTCAACACTAACAATTACAGATGATGACTGTATATTATCTCACATGGCATATTGGTGTCATCTACAAAATGCTTTAAATCAAAAAGAATTATAAGAGCATCAGATATGCACAAAGAACTTATCACTAGTTCTAGAATAATGTATATTTCAGATATACTTGCTTGTCTTTTCTTTACCATCAATTCTGTATCAACTCAAGCATATAATACTGTTTTTCTCCATGGACAAAGGTTTAAACACTATGAGTTCTGTGATTATCAAAATATTTTGGGAAAATACACATTGCAACCTGTTCATTTGTCTATCCAACACTGAATTTATCTAATTTTGATTGAACACTCACCTATCTGATGGCACATTGGGGGAGAGATGCTGCAATTCCTCTAATAATTCCTGGAAATTATAGGCAAATAATAATGACATGACAAATATTCTTTTCTGAACATGAAAGTGACGATGATTTATGAACACCACTAATATGCACAAGCTATTACTCTAGTTTCTTACACTACTGTTCCTGTGACAACAAAGCAGAATCTCTATCTTTAAGGCATAAACAAAGCAATCTTCATATCTTGATATGACACTGAAAATGGCAGAAATTTCCACAGAGAAATAAATTTCCCTCTGCCAACTAGGAAATATATGAAATCACAGAAAAATAACTCTAGGATTTGACAAGCTGACTAACCTTAAAAGGTGTTGGATGGATATCTCTAGCCTGAAATCGTGATCGCAGTGGGGGATCAAGGGGGTTACCCTGGTAACGCGGAACTGGCAGCCCAAGAGCTACAACCCTGAAGTCTTTGCTCACTCGCACCAGTCTGAGTGCATCTAATTCTTCCTGTGTGTGTTCATTCAACAGACGGTCATAACGCTCAGCAGCCATGAGGAATCTTCCATCATCCAGCTGCATTTCCCTGTTTTCAAGAAGGTTGTTCAACACAGGTAAGACATTCCTTTCTGCTTTTTCTATTCCCTCCAGGACAAGGACTCTTCCCTCTAGAGCAGCCCTCACTGCACACTGTTGATTTTCAATCAAGCGAGATCATTCTCAAAACAGTCACAGAAAACACATTCATATTATCAGAAATATATATGAGGACTTCAGTGGAAAAACCAGATAAGTCACATTTTTGTGAAAAATGAGTTATTGCCTTGACGTTATAAAGCACACCACTAAGATTTATTAACCAGAACAATAATTCGGAAAAACCAGGTAAGCTCTGCTAAAATGAGAGTTTTTAAAAGAGTATACAGTGAAAAACTATAGACTTCTGAACTTTAATTTCTGTTTTTCTCCCTTTGTAGAAAATGTGACTTGTCTGGTTTTTCCATTGGAGTCTTCATATGTAATCTAACGTTTAACGGAAAAATAAGAAGTTGAAAGCGAAAGTGATTTAGACTACATTAGACCAATATTCTCCAATGAAATATAAACAGAATACATATTTTTGTATCAAGTCCAGGAGAATATATAGACAAAGCCACCAAAAGAAAAATACAAAATCATAACAAACCAACAAAAATATTTGGCTCCTCTTAGAGTTATTCACAGGTATAAATATTATCTAGTAATATATTCAGTATCATCTTACTTGATCAATATATGAAGCAGTGCCACTCTCTATCTCTCTTCTTTGTTTGAGATCAGATTCTGTTGTATCTCTGGAGAGACTCACATACTCCAGTTCCCTTTTCGTCAATTCCTGTAATAAAAAATCATTGCTTTTGAGAACCTCCCATCTTTCGCTAATTGTGCTTGTATTAAGAATAGATTTCAATATTAGAGATTATTATACGATCAAGAAACATTAAAATCTGTGTTAGTCTCATAAATCCTAAAGCATATCTTTTTCATTTAGACATTCCAGAACATTTTACCTATAAGATGCGTTTAAGAGTTCATGCAAAAAAAATACAAAAATGTCTTTAACAAGCTTTTTCACCTTTTATGCATTTCATTAAAAAATATATTTTTAAATCATTGTGAATATGTTAAAATCAGAAGCTATTTTATAATTGTTTCTTCTAAGTAAAGTTTTGCAATAAATTCAGTTGGGCAAGATAATGTAATGGATTGTAGTTTGCGTTTTGATTAAATGGCACGTCAACACATTATACCCACACTGCCCCACACTGTAAAGGGACGATTAATCTATCACACAAGCAAGCTGTTCTATATATATAACTTTTCAGTTCAAATGAACAATGATTAAACTTAACATTTAAACTATTATCTAAAGCAAATTCACCAGATACATCATGGCAATCTCTCGTCTCAGGGGTCCTGGTGGCCCAATCAGGAATACATCCTGACCAAGGTTGTCCTGCAGGTAAAATTACAAAATTTCATAATTTATTGATATTTGTGTCTCATATATGCAGCAAAAAGCCTTTAATGACTACAGTATTCATTTACAGAAGGCGTCACTTGGGCAGAAAATACATAATCGGAGGTTTTTGTGAACTGCAGTTTGTTTCATACAATATGCATATAGCTAAAGCTCTGCTAGGGTCTATGTTTATTTTCCTTGTCAAACATAAAGTCACAAAAAGGGCCATCTTGATCTATATCCCAAGGTCAAAATCACCATAAGATGAATAATGCTTTCCTGAAGTTAAAAAAGATAAAATTCAAAAGATGATCAAATTCACTCTTTAATTTTCATTCCTTAGCCCAATT
>JBCEWB010000014.1:5143141-5162989 GCA_039654565.1 Peronia peronii | reverse complement strand
GGTGCATTATTTCAACACGCTTGCGCCTCAGGCCTTACCCTCAGTTTCATACCGCTGGACAATACAGCACATTACGGATGCTGGTACTTGACTCGCTCACTGACGATTTCTTTGTCGGGGCCTGTTGTGTCACACTGCGGACCAGTACAGCCGCACGTGTACAGCAGACCTACTTGATGCACTCAGGGATGATTTGTTTGTGGGAGGGAACTGGTTCAGTACCTGAGTTTGGTCTTGGTTACGTTTAATATGAAAGAAAAGTGCGATCGGGGAAACGAAAACCATTCGTAATAAGCGTAGTTTTCATATCGGTCCATCGTTTTATTCCTTTGTAAGCATAAGAAATTACATAGCAAAAAAAAACGTCCCCAAAGATTCTTTCTCAATAACGCAAGTTTCTTTTTAAGCGTTTTCTTACTAACGTGTTAGAGTGTATCAGAAATTATTTGGGCAAGGATAGGAAATTGACTTGGTATAAGAGGAGTTAAATGAGCTAGAACTAGAAGAAAAAATATGCAGCTGGTTTGTCATAAATGCAGAAAAGACTGAGAAAGCAAACATCCAAAGATAGCTTTAAATTGTCATTGCATGGGCACATTATGTGTGCAGCCACTTCAGCACATCTCACCTAAGGCAGACAGCTGCAAACACAAAAATGGAGCAAGTAAATCAACTAGATTTAATCTAGATCTCTATATTTATGGATCATAGATTTAGAATCTTGGAGATTTAATGGATTATAGATAATGTTTAAGTCACATGTAGATCGCTAGGTCTGAATCTAGAAATTCCAGTGCACAAAATCTGTCCTCAAGTAGGGACCAGTTTTTGCCACCTGGTGTGTTTCTGTGTTTACATCGGTGTTTTTGTGATCGCACATGCACGACTTCTCTTGTTTCATTATCTAGGAGATGTCCCGTGAATAGTGCTGTGCTTTTTTCCTTCTAAATCACTTTCCAAGGTAAAGAAAAACAACCAGATCTGCAAAAAATTAGATTAGAAGAAGCTTAAGATGATGACAGTTTTAATTTTTTTCATATTGACATCACGAGTTGAAATGCAGCAGACAACAGCCACCTAAAAAGAGAAAGGAATTCTGCCCCAATTCTCCTGTTTTCTACAGCAAACCAAATGAGCATTGCTCACAATTTTCATTATGTTTCTATTGTAAGTTTGAATGATAGGCATATTATCCAGTGAAAAAGATTTTTTTTTTCCAACTTTTTTTTGTGCAGTCCCGGTTTCTGAGTTTTTCAATAAAGTTGAAGTTTTAAAGCATTTTGGAGTTCCCCAAAAGTCTCCTCTGTAAGTAAATTTTCAAAATATGGCAGACAAGGCCCTGAAAAAATGACCCTCCAAATTACCATACTCATGGCGAAATCCGGTCCCAAATCAGCAACCAGCTTCTCATTTGCCCCGGATCTGACACCCGTTTATGCGAAGGCTAAGTAGGTCAACATAATGGCGCATTTGGCCTGCAAAACATAGTGTCAGGATCTATGAATGATACACCGTCCCAATGTAACTGAAACTTTTACTTCAATCCCTATATTTATGTTGATATTTGGTCTGTTTTCTCTCACCGTTTTTAACACAGCGAAAATTGGTCCCACTAGGATATATATATAACCGAGCCTCGGTGCACAAGAATGCTGCTAATAGTCTAAATACCAAATTAGCAATATAGGAGGAGGCTTCACAGTCACAACACTTTGGAAGTGCTTCGTTTGTAATCTTGGCTTTGAGTTTGATTCACATAGACTACTAAATTTGGTGACAACAGTCTTTGATTTTGTCTTTGTCAAGTTTCCACATCATGATCACCACAGAAACGTCTCGAGTTGGAGAGTCAGTGCGCTGAGGCAGTGTTTGCATTACACGGTATGCACATCATGTTAGATTGGGCACTACCATCTCACTGCAGCCCCCACAGCGACCCGGCACATATCGGTTATTTAAAATGAACTAGACTAACCCCTGGCCCTAACTTGCTGGGACCCTCGGCTGTGCATACCGCCGAGGCAATAATCGCAGTATCGATATAGGGCACTAGTTCATTTTACAGTAATCGATATGTGCCGGGTCGCTGAAGGGACCGCAGTGAGACGGTAGCGCCTCAGATTGCAACAATCTGACCGAAATTGGCCAATTTTTGCCCGACATACAAATCTAGCTCCTAAAATCAGCACTGATATGCACAGGTACGCAAACACTGAAACACTCGCCTTCCTAGCGCACTAACCCTCCAGTCCGCTAGATTAATTTGATTACTGCCTGTAGCTGTGGGTTAGATAATAGGGGCCTATCTGTTGAGACAAAGCACCAGATACCGACTTACACATTGTTAAATCTGAATAGATCATCACATCTGAATGGCCTAATGGTTGTCATTTTGTAAGTTTATAACAAAAATGCCACACCATTGGAGAATGGCACCTTATGGACAGTCTCATCAAAGCAAACTATAAAACGTGAATGATCTCCCTTTGGTCTAGCTATAACTTTAGACCAGATTTTTTCTCAACAACGTTCTTTTGATAGTGAGATCAAATTATAGTACGTTTTGTTACATAGTCTTATGGTAAAATTCGTGAACATTTCACATTCTGCGGAGTGGTTTGACTGTTGGAAGTCCATCGAATGAAATGAAATAAAATAATAAATGATGCATTAGAATTCAAGATAACATAAATGTTTTTTTCACTCCAGGGATTGCCAAGAACTTTCCTTTTCTTTTTATTTGATATTCAGGTCGTACATTATAAAATCAAATATACATGAAACCTTGTAAGGAACAATTAGTGTAAATGCTCGAGATGCTGACCACTAACAACATTCCGATATCAAGCAATCGATCGATACAGAGTCTAAAAAATATTATACAATTAAATTTGTGTCGAAAACGCAGTCATCAAAAGAGCAGAATATGGTAGCCGACATTAAAAATAATTCTTGCAGACACTCATTAACCTATATATAGATCTATTAATGTTTGATAATTTTTGTTTATGAGTGTGATCTGAGCTGTGGTGAAACTCTTATAAATGACATTTCAGTGTTGATAATGATAAACGTTGGTATGTCGGGTTATTATTATTTGATTCTTATATATTGTTGTTTGCTTCTTTTGATGCATTTGATTAGTGGCAATACCGCGATGTTGCGGTCCCTCCGGCGACCTGGCACATATCGATTACTGTAAAATGAACCAGTGCCTACATCGATACTGCGAGTATTGCCTTGGCAGTATGCACAGCCGAGGGTCCCAGCAGGTTAGAGCCAGGGGTTGGTCTAGTTCATTTTACAGTAATCGATATGTGCCAGGTCGCCGGAGGGACCGGAACACTGCGGTATTACCTGATTAGTTGCCGGGAGACAGTCGTGTTATATTTTAAGACATTTTTATAAAATGATGAAATGTTGGCATTTAATCATCTCATCACACTTATGATATCTTGATGCCCAGTAGCTATAAGAGAGAGGCAGAGTTAGCAGGGGGAGAGACAGCTCGGCAAAGATATCGGGAATTGCAAATTTAGTGAATGTACCCATTATAATTTGAGAATGTGATTATCTTTTACTATTTTGATGTACCAATCGTATATCGGTCTATGTACTAGGATATTTAAGAAAAGTTGATTTATTCAATTATTGTATTATCACTGTAAGAACTTGCTCGACGATGATTTGCAGATGAGAAACGTCACTGTCTTTTCTTCGAGAATTTCATGTTGAAAACGCCAAAGAGGCATGTAAGACAACTTATTCAGTCTCGCAGCAAATGCGTAGGCAAGAAATCCGAGCTTGGCCTAGCCTAGACCTACAAGTTGTCCTGTTTACATATCACAAGATATAGTGATTTCAAGCTGACAAATATAAGTTTCCATGATTTTTAAATGTTGAAATACAAATAATGTTACTGATTTAATTTTTCTTCAGAACTCAACAGCAAAGTAACGTTTTCAATCTTTTTGGCCAATCAGCAGACAAAACCACCTGAAACCCGACTTCGTACGTCATTACCTTGCGTGATGTTTCTCATGTCGGGTTGTGAAAAATCCAACGACAGTTTTATGTCAGAAGTTGGATGATTCTGTGGACTTACTTTTATGATGCACTAATAAATTTGAGAGTTACATATTGAAGAGCGCTCAGGTAAGTTCCAAACGTTTTCAGAGTACATTTCATCAGGTTGAAAGTTTTTGAAACGGTTGGGTTGCTAGTTTGAATCTCCGCTTCGCTAGATCTACATACTCGCGTCCTCTCCTCTGCGCGATAGAGCTACTAAACACAACTCGGATCCTGCGGTTGTTTGGTTGTGCAAACATTTGAATAAGTAACAGTTATCATTTGGAATGTACTAATGCTCAAGCCAGTCTTCTGCCATTTCATTTTGACTTTGCTGCCTTTACTATGAACTTGGGAATGTGTTCTCAGATACATGATGACCAGCTGATTTGCAGGCCTTTGTTGACCTACTTTACGTGGGTAAGAGAAGAGAAACACGAGCATAAAGAGAGAGAAGTTATTCAGCCAAAGTTAGTAGTGGACCAATTTCGCCCTTATGTTTTTCCCTTTTCCTGTGCCATGCCTTTCTCATCTTGATATTGTTGCTTCACAAAATCACTTTCGATTTTCTATGAAGGTCCGTTGGCTGGCCTGAGTTTTGTTATCGATTTTTATTTTTCCCACTTGCCGAGGATCGTGAGGTGGAAACTTCGAGTCGAGCCGCCAATCCTTGCAACCGCCACCTACACACGGCGTGATCAGCTCGCGGTGACTGTATCGGACCGAACTAAGAAACTGGGTCAGATTGCCTCGGGTGCCATGACTACACTAACAAACGTTTTCGCTTTGTTCAAACCCTCGTCGTCGTGTCGATGATTTTCTAAACGAAATTAGCAAGGATAATGTTATTCTGATTCAGAATCTGAAACTGAAATGAAGCAAAGAGAAGTTCAGTCGAAAACGCTGAGCCGGAGTTGATCCGAACGTTCGGGTTACATTTCGTATGTTTTACGTCAACTTCATAATTGATGATGACGCACATCTCTTCCAGTTAGGTCAGACCAAAATGTTCGGTTGTGCAAGCCCTTTTCCCCTAATAAGGCATTGCTGTATCATGTTGGTGACATTTTATTTACAGTCTGTATAATTTTGAATCAAAATATATTCTCCACAATCCAAGGCTTATGAGACAGGACCGGCTGAACCCACACCTGCCTACACACAACCTCCATCAATGTTGATGAATCCAGTCTTAACACAGATTTCCTTAGAATATTACTTCCCCTTTTAGATTTTGATCCTTTGCCAGAGGAATAAGAGATGGCTCTTGAATTATAACAGACATTCCTGACATTGGTAAAAGACCTATTGCTTCAGTGATGACAAGTCTATCATCAAGTTTCTCATTCACTGAGCCATTGCATCATTCAGAAGCAAACTTTATATATCCTAATTGTAAAATCTTAGGGTTTGACAAACTCACTTTTGCTGGATATTGAAGAATTGATGCACAAGTTTTAATCAACACAGTTGAGGATAAATTTCTAGTCCTATTTGTATGAATTTATTTGTACAGTATTTATTGTTGTTATTAACTGTGTACAGTTTATATTGGCCAGCTTCTTTTTCATGTTTAGTGCCTTGACTCTTATCTAAGATTCGTTGTTGTTTTTTTTAATTTCTTCAGCGTGATGCCACCCATGGCGACATCATCAGCAAAGCGCAAGTGGTCCGATGTTTTTGAGGATGAAGAAATTTATGACAAGCAGTCAATTATGGATCTCTGCGCTTCAAAGCTTCGATATGTGAATCCAGCACGGCCGCCGCGGCGGCGCACAGAAGTCCCACTTCTGCGTAATGTCCTCATTGTCAACACAATGAAACATTTGTCTGCAGAAATGAAAACAGAAAAGCCCATGGAATACAGCACTGAAGATCTGAGTGTCGACCCGGGCCATTTTGAAGGATTGCCTCCACTCTCTGAGCTGCTGACAGATATCATGTTAGACCCTCAGCCCAGTGAACAGTCACAGCAACAATCTGTAGGCTCTACCTTCGGCTGGACTCCAAACAACAGCTCCCCTTACTCAAGCCTAACCCCATTAGAACCCAGTATACCCACTTATATGGACCCAGCAGACCCTGGCCTGGGAGGAGATGAGGAGAAAATTGTTCATGATCTGTTGCCTTGCACCAGCGTCATGGGGCTGGATCCCACACAGCACACACAAGCCTGGAATTCCTCACCTGATGCCAGTCAACACTCCAGCTCATGGCCAGTACAGGGCAGCTCTGGATCTCAGTCATCTTCCTGGGACACCCCTAGCCATACAGGTGTTTTAGACTGTTTCCTTTCTAGTGCCTCCATTCAGCAATCTACAGGTGACTCATTAGACTCCCTTACATCAGACTTAGCATTCCAACCATCGAATGGTCCATTGCCCTCATTTAACTCTGTGTTCGACAGCACACAGAGTTCATCCTTTGTGGAACTTTTACAAACGCCTCCATTATCAACATGCAACTCACCAGCCACAACATCAGCTTCATCCTCCCCACCACTCGCCTCATTCCCACCCATCAACGGTGCCTCCACTGAGGATCTGGTAGGTAATGTCAACCTGACAGAATCTGAGTTGGAATTCTTAGCCATGACATTTTCCTCCAAGCTCCCCCATATGTCCTTTGAAGATCTTGTACATGCTCTACCACAAACATCATTGCTTCAGCAAAGCTCTCAGTCACCTCAGACATTCTTTGTGCCTTCATCATTACCCAGCAGCGTGGGCTCCAGTTGTGACACTCCCCCAACCGCCAACAGCCAGTGTGCCAGCTACTGTCGCAAGGACCAGCCTCCACCAAGTGTAGATGACAGTGGCATGGTGAGGGTGCTAGTCAATTTATAGATCACATTTGTCATTTCCTAACAAGTCCTTGCCTGAAAACGGCCTCAGCAGTGACAGATACCCCAGGTGCTGATCATGAAACTAGTGAATACAACCAAACTTGCCTTCAGATAGCAAAAACTTTTCCACAATTCAAACATTTTTTCTTGTACGCAAATTTTAATCATCATAACTCTTTATTGAAAGTTTAATGACAAATGCCTTACATGTGAAGTGGAATATCAAATTTGGCAAGGAGCAACGAGAATCTTTGGTTGGCTTACCTGTTGATTGTGCGCTTCCCCTTCATCGCAACAAGAGCAGGGGAAGGACAGGAGGAGATTATTAGTGGATGATACTCAGGGATGGTTGAAGCAAACATGCAAATGTTGGTTTATTAGTGTAATTTATTGTTCCAGGAGGCTGTCACAGCAGCTTTGCCATATTTTATCTGAATGACACAAAAAAGCCCAGTGATTTTAATGAAAAAAACATGCAGCTTAACAGTTACTGTATGACATTACGCAGAGTGCCTACCCAAACTTACATCAGAATCTACATCAACTCAGTGCCAATGGTGAGCTCCTTAAGCTGTGGATTTTTGTCAAGACAAAATCACGGTTACTTACAACACTCATCAAGTTCGGACTAAAATCAACCGGAGGAAGAAGCAGGTCTGAACTTGCTAGCATAATTTTCATGCGAGTGCAGTACTGTGGCATTGTTTTTGGGGTTTAATTTGTGTAATGGAAACTTGATTTTTCAAGTATTGCAATACCTTCACTAGTGAATACTGTTGTCCTAGCAGTTTGACATTCTCACTGAGGATTTTGAATATGTATCATGAACATTTGAAACACTGCAATAAGCAAACTGACATTGTCAACTGACATTGTGTTCTGATTAAGAGGCAATAAGCATTTATGATTTTCTGACTGATCTGAGGAGGAAATTGTCCCCAGCAGTTGTTTTATTGCAACTAAGTTGTCAGGCATCTGATTTTGTTTTTTTTGTTTTGTTTTGTTGTTTTTTTTTCCTGTGTTGCAAAATTTTGTTGTTTGCAGTATGGGACTGGACTACAATCAATTCTATGAACCAAGTCAGAAAAATTGTGTAGATAATTGTCACTGTTCTGGATCGTATATATATCAATGACAAAATTTGTGACTTACAACAAATATTTATTATTCAAATTGTATAATTTGTGTAATTTTTTGACATGATTGAACGAAGTTAGTGCCGATGTGAATGTTGGGAAGCAACTATAAAAGATGTGAAATTTGTGGCTGAGAATGAAGCTCATCTCTGGTTGTATGAGAGATTGAAGATGCAAAGAGAATCATGTATCATAGCAAACACTTACAAAGAAACAGGCTACATAACTTATAGAGGAAGATGTAACAAGGCTGTGATGACCTTTTTTTTTGTCTTTGTTTCACTGCTGATCACAGGATATTTATTGTTTTGAAGTTATCACAGGATATTTATTGTTTTGAAGTTTGATGTGCATATTATAGCATTTGTTGTCACAGAATAGGATCTAGGCTAATGGGACAGACATCCCTTGCCCCATATCTCAGCATTAATTTTCTTCGTGATACTGACAAGTTTCCTGGCTATCACCTAAATTCTCGCATTTCAGACCCACAGACAGTGGTAACTGTTCTGATGCATTGTACTTAATTCATTTAATGGCTAAATTTGCATTTAGTAGAAATCAGAAAGCACCTTTAACTAATGATGGTTAATTAAAATTTCAATATTGGATCAGTAATGCTACAGTTAAATCTTCCTTCTGAGTTTGTTGGTTTTGTTTGCTTTCTTTTTTTGTTTTGTTTTTCTTTCAGAGTTAAGTGTTTGTTGTGCATATCATATCATATTTTGGCACATATTTCAGTTCAACAGCAGTTTATAGTTAACTTGATGTATGATGGAATCCCTTCCATTCTTTTAATTTTTTTTTTAAAGGGGACAATTCAAGTTTATAGGGATAAGAGATAGTTTGATTAATCAGTCTATTCTCAATCTGTGTTTATCCTCACCACAACAGAGATTGGAAGATAGACAATTCAGTCATACTTTCATATGTCATTAGACTGATTAGTGGTCAGTGACTTTTTATTATAAAAATGTGGTTTTACTGAGCTTGCAACCAAGTCGTCTCCTCCACCCGTTATTTATTTGCCGACTCTTTCATATTATATGAAAGAATATGACCTGTACTGGTAACCATTATTTTACTACATGATTTAGATTCTTGAGGTCAAAAGTGTTGGTTTGGTGCAACATAGCCACAATTGGTATAGTAGTGTATGGAAGTGTAATGCTGTAAAATAGAATAGTTTATATATCAGTTTATATTTCTGTCAATTTTTTTCAATGGCCAGCATTCGCTTAGATCAGACGGAACAAACACAGTGGACTATTGAGTAGAAATAAAGGTACGTAGATTCGTAGCATAACATCTAATTTGTAACTGTATCCTATTAGTGTCTAATTTGTAACTTGTGTAGCCAGGAAAAACTGCTTTTTTTTTTTTTTTTTTTTGAAGTAGATATACATATTTGAAAAAGCGAGCGGAGTGATAGCTATAACCTGTAAATTGAACTTTTTTTTTTTTTTTTTAAGTGAAAGACTGTAAAAACAATGTCATTTTATGTTCCTGAAACAGAAATTTTAGTAAAAGGCTATATATTGTGAGTTTTCCTCCATTCAGGTCTCAAAAGTGGTTTAAAATATAATATGGAAACCAGAAACCATAAAACCTCAGTTTTTTACCAAGCATATTTCTTTTCTGCCTATTCAAGTACATGTTTCAGAATGCATTAATTTTTTTTTTTCTTGCTGCTCAACTTTCTTTCCAATGTTTTGCTTATAAATGTCTTTGTTGCAGTGTACATTATAAATTATTATGGATGTTAGTTTTTTTTTTTGTTACATTATTTGTATTCAGTGTTGCAGAGTGTGAAACATGTATGAAGTGCAGGCAGATTTTATCTTGTCTTTTGTCATTAAACAAGGCCAATTTTTACAAGGGAACAGTAAATGTATTAACGATTTTTTGTCGGGACAAGACTAGTCTTAAAGCTGCATCACTAAGAGCAATGGTCAAGCATCACATGGTAATATTTATAAATGGATGGTTATTGCTCAGAGCGATGTGGCTGTTTGTCTGTGAAAAGGCCATATAAAAAAATAAATTTTAAAATGTGTCTGTGAAAGATAGAACAGCAGATTTTGTCGTTTTAGTCCAATTTATTAATTTTTTATTTCTCATACATTGTGCTTCTCAGAGAGCAAGTGTAAAAGTATTAGTTTGTCAGATTTTTTTTTTTTCACATTTTTAATTCTATTTTCGTTGTCTAGTAATATCAATACACAGAATTAAAATTAGCAGCTCTCAGCAGACGATGTGGACCTGCTCATTTATTTCCATTTTTGTCTGTCAAAAAGCTTTTTTCATGTACTTGTTTTTTTTATATCATGAGAAAAACCAGTGAAATGGGGATAAAAAATAAAGAGGATTTGGAACATATTGGGGCTGGAGGGGCTCTTATTAAAAACAGCATATAGCTAATTTTAATCTGTGATAATGACATATATGTTTGCTGCATCCATTGGTCAAAAGCCACTGTGAGATAAGTTTCCTTCTCTCTATGGGTGTGAAATCCATTGACAGTGTTCTTGTCATGCACTTGTTTGTCTGAATTATTTATGTGAAAGGACAAAAAATATACATGCTGCTTATGAGTGTGAATGTCATTTTGATGTATTTGATAATAAAGTAGGTGAATAATTTGTATCTCTATTGAGCTGCTGATAAACTTCAAATGAAAATGCATTTACCTTAGAAAATCATTCTCCAGAAAGAACAAACTACTAAGTTCGTATTGTTGTGCAGTCATTGCTTCCTATTTTAAAGTGTTGTGACAAGAATCATATAGTATACAGTTGTGTTTGCAATGAAATGAATATTTGTAGAAAAATAAAAGAAAATGTGAGAAGAGAATAAAGTCTACACTTTACAAACAGTTTTTACTGGCTATGGTTTACAAGAGGAAGTGTTTAGTTCGATTGTCATGCAGATTGTAATAGCAATGTTTGTGAAGAGGTTTGGTACCCTGAGAAGTAAAGGTGAATGTTTTGTATCGGAGCTCGAGTTGTGTAATTGATGGAGCCTTCTGATCTCGATTTGCATAGAATTTTAAGTGGTCTTGAAGCTCAAAGACATAACTCAAAGCTAAATATAGATCAGAATTGGCTTCATTTGGAGATGTTATGGTATACTTGTATGGTTGAATGTATGCTAAGTGCAGCTGTCCAACGAACTGTTTAGTTGGTGCAATGACATTCCAAAATGTTTTTTTGGTGAGTTTTTTTTTTTCAGTAAATGTAATACTGTGTTATATTTGTTTTTTTTTTTTTTTTTTACATGTAACAGTATGAAAAATGGTTATGACAAGTATGTACAATCATTTCTCCAGTGTGTCATGAACATATAATTATAAATTCTTTACATGTTTTCTGGAGCAGAGATCCAACGCAATTAGGGATGAATCCAGCCATATGGCTTAGCAAAATACATTATTCTCTGTCAGTATTTTTCCCTTAATACTGCAGTGATCAAGACTGCTATGTTTTATCTGACAGGCTAAAAAAAAAAGAATTTCGTTGATATCGTTTTGGTATTGTAGAACCACATGCAAGTCATCAAATTAAAGCATAGTATAGATTCTAACTTCTTGTGTGTTAAACTCTGAAGGGAGACCTCAGCCTACTTAACAATGCTCTGACTTATAGAAGATAATGGACAGGTCATCCAGATCTCTTTTCATTGCCTTTTTAATTCACTTACTGTTCAGCCAATGCAGAACTGGAAAAAAGTAGACTCTGTCACAGTCGACCAAAAAAAAAAAGCATTTTTATATAGCTGTTTTGTAAATTTAAGCCTAATTTCTTGGTGCCCATCCACAAACACGAGTGCTCATAAATTATGTATACATACTTGTTTTACAAAGTGTCTGGCATGCAGTACATGGTAGCTACTCAAGTTTCATAATTACATGCGCCTCTTTAATGTTTATTTATTATTTGTTCCATTTTGTCAGTGTTTTGCAGGTTGTCCTGGTCTGTTGACAAAAATCAGTAACCTTCAAATGATGAATGAATGATGTCATGGGGGGGGGGGGGGGGGGGGTTGAGGGGAAAAAAATGTTATCTCTGAATTCATGTGTATTGGATAATTGACAGTAATTTATTCTCACCAGGTTGATATCATTGTATTTTTTGTAAACTTTTGTGTTCAGTCTAGACAGCTTTGCAGCCAAATTTGTTTTGAGGAACCAGCGCTTTTTGCTTGTTGGTCTTTATTTCCCATCCATCTCTGGCAAGTGATGAACAGATGGCTTACTTTACCAGCAGCTCCAGGCAAAGGACAGAGAAGCAATTCAACTCACAATATTGCTGTGCCATAAAGCGTACTGGTTCAGTTGGTTAGATCAGTGTGTAGCCAAAATTGGAAAGTGAACAAAAAATGCCACTGAGATCAGGATGATAAGTTTTTGGAAATGCTACATTGTTTTTGCGACAGAGTTTCTGTTTAGTTTCTTAAATGATAATGATGAAGCAATGTTGATTTTGAAGATTTCAGCCTTGCAGTTGTTAGTGAATGCCCATCTCAGCAGCCCTTGCATTGCACAAGATGGAAAATAATTTTGTGTGACAGCGTGAAGGGATGAAAATAGAACCCTAGTTGGCTGAAACATGACAGATAAATCTTCAAGGAAATAGGGGTGATATTTTCTATTTATTATGTACACAATAAAAGATATTCCACTTGCTCACAGCAAAGATTGAAACATTTCAACTGCTAATGCAATGAACCTGGGAGAAATCGGAACTCTCAGATTTCTATTTTGACTTGCTTGCCTTTTGAGATGATGTAAAAAAAAAAATGGTGTTTCCCTCATGTGATTGACATTATAAGCCTGTTTACAATGAAATTTTGGAATGCATGGTCAACACCTTCTTGTGTGTATAGTTTTTCCTGTACATAGGCAAATCTGTTTCATATCATATGAAATCATGTATCCAAATACCACACGATTTGTTGTTGTTTTTTTTTTGTCTTTTATTTTTATTCTTTTCTTTCCTGTGTTTGTGGTAATTTTCCAAAGAAGCCAAGCCTGTAGTGTCACTGCCAGATAGAATACTCTGATGCGAACAGTTAAATTAGGGAGGATTGTTTCTTGCCACAGTATGTTGACCAGAAACTAGGACCTGTATTTTTACCAGACAACAAAGAAAAGCATTTTCATGTCTACACATTCATGTACAATAATTATCATTGCGTAGTGATTGAACTTACAAACTTGGAAATTATTTGGTGAGATAGGAAGCTGGCAGTGCTAGAAATATGACTTGGCCGACATAAAGCTGAAAGTGGTGTCATTCAAAGTCTGAACTAAATAAGTTAAAAAAAAAAAATTAATTCTTTTTAAATCCTCTTATTTGATTCCTGGTGGATTGGAGCTATTGAAAACAACTTGATTGGTGAGCTAAATTAAAATTTGAGCATGAAGATATAAAATTCATATTGATCTAGGTAGAACTTTATGAATGCAGAGAATCTTGTTTTGACATCAGCAATAATCCTAGGGTGATATTGTCTCTTCCTCCTCCACACCTTTCACTCTTTCCATTTATGAAATATTTATTTATTTGTTTTTCACATCTTTCACCTGACTGTTTGCAGTAGGATGCATTTTTTTTCTTCAACTGTCTCACAGTTTCTCTTGCGTTTAGTTCTGATTTTATGTTACGTTGAATGAAAAATTGACCTCTTGTTTTGAAAAATCCAGATATATCTTTATTCAGAGCTCAGCATGATGTAATGATCATTTATTAGCAACATGAGTGTTTTATCTCTTCCGATCTCTGAGAATTTGGAAATGACTATTGGATGTAGGTCTTCACCATTAAAGCAGACCCTAAGTACAAGTTACAAGTATTCGAGTTCTTAAAGAGGAAAAGTGATGCCAAAAAGTTAAGGGATTATTTTAAGTGGTTAGTAACATGAACGATCAAGGGAAAAGAAGTTGTTTTTCTCTTCTTTGGCCAGTTTACAAATGTTTCTTGAGAAATTTGGGGATAATTTTTGCACAAGCTAAATATGATTGGAGCCATCAGGTGAAGTTTTTTGTGTTCTAGTAGAATTGTCAATGGATGAGTTTGAACACTGAAACAAGCAAGTCAGTTGTTTGATAGCATTGGTTTTCTATGTTAAGTGTCTTTGTTAAGTTGCCAAACCATATTGTATGGGTGACTCACTGAACTCTCCATCCACATTACTCACTCAGTCAGTCGTCCAAATTTAGTGTCTACTCTAGATTGACCTACTGACCTAGTTTCTCGGACTCCATCGATCTTGCCAGTCACAGGCTGGCCCTCCTGTGTAACTGAGAGCATGTGTATCCGGTCGGGCGAGAGATTTTTGACACTTGTGTGAGTGAGTCGTGTACCTGCTTTATTTATTGGCCACCTGTCCTGGCGTTGATGGTGAGATCGGGAAACGGGTTACGGTTACACCAAACGTAACATCAGTCAAGCTGCAAGTTTGACACAGCATCAAGCATTTAGTCAGAAGAACCAGTAAAACCAATTGACATGTGTAGCCTGCTCTGGCAGCACTGCAGGTCAACGGAGATGCCAAATTCAGATCTTTTTTCAGCAAAGCTTTGAGGAACACAAATAAATCTTGTGATTCACCAAAAATGTACAACAATGTGGACATTCAGATAAAGCTTATTGTCAACAAACCTCATGACTTGAAGCAATTAGTTTGGACAAATATATTG
This sequence comes from Peronia peronii, assembly GCA_039654565.1. NCBI lineage: Eukaryota > Metazoa > Mollusca > Gastropoda > Systellommatophora > Onchidiidae > Peronia > Peronia peronii. The sequence goes on along the minus strand of JBCEWB010000014.1, from coordinate 5,148,240 downwards.
TGCAATCTCCTTTCTGTTTTTCGACCCAATTAAATCCAACCATCATAGGTTTTTGAAAAAGGAAAAATCAGTTAAGGTTGATGTGGAAGGTTTTCATTTTTACAATTTGTAGCTATTTTTACAGTACATTCTGTAATTTCAAAATATTATTTAGTGAAATGTTGGATCCACTATGTTTTTTTTAAGAGATCTGAGTTTGTCATTTTATAGCTGCAGAGATTGGGCCTAGATCACCATTCATCATGCATTGACATACCAATGAACTCAAAAAGTCCTCACCCAGTCCCTGCTCTGTGTATCTTTTTTTAGCAGTATGGCTCTTGTTGGTGTATGACAAACTAAAAGCTAATGAACTGTTACCATATGATGGTTGAGGCAGCACTACCAAGCTATTGACTGGTCTTATTTTTTTGTGTATGTCTGTGTTATACCACAACTGATGAGAAACTTTTCTCTCAGTGTTGATGTCCAGTTGGCTTGTTTGAATTCTTTTCTTTTTTTTTTTTTTTTTTGTCCGATTGTCTCAATAACCAATCATGCATCGATCAGTGAAATACTATTGCAAATTTGTCCTCTCATCAAAAATATAAAAACAAAAACAAAAAGATGTTACAGGACTCGGTAAACAAAACGTTATTTATACTTTGGTAAATACTATAAATAAACATACAACATACAAAAAAAATGTAATTTTCTGTTTTCATTTGTCATTGTCGTGAGTTGTGTGTGGCAAAATTAGGCGAAATTTGTCAGATTAAGGGTTTGTTATTGTTGTTGTTGTTGTTGTTGTTGATGCTGCTGTTGTTGTTTGCATTGGATTGGATGGCTGTCCAGTTCCTGACGGAAGATAACCTGAAATGAGATTGGTGCAGCCATGATCTTTCCTTCAGTGTTTGTTTGTTTGTGTTGGGGTTTAACGACACATCAGCACGATCGCGGCTATATTGTGTCAAATACGGTAATATACGTTTACACGTCAAGAAGAAGACAGGAAAGAAAGCGGGACAGAAGTCAGGAGTAAGGAGAGAGAGAAGAGATGTCACCCCTGGAACGTTGAGACTGGCATTCCATGGCGGACTTTCACCGCCTGCAGAGGAGAACCTACTTATAATATAGCCCGGGTCCCCGCGAGAGACTCCGTCAGTGTGATGATTGCTGTAGTGTCCAAGGTGCTTCCTGTGTGAAACATGGCGAGAACGTTTGAAGAGTGAAGAAGAAAACGAACTAGCATGAACCAACAGAACAACAACAAAAAACAAGGGCAAGCCAGTTGTACTAGTTAACAAATGTAACCACCGCTGATTTCAGAAATAAGAGGAACCCATGATATGGAATGTCCCACACACTTTACAAAAAGTGGAATAACTAAATATAACAATTTTCAGAACTGAAACTTAAATCTACCTGTACTTATAGTCATTTTTAGACGGGTACTTTTTCTGTAATCTGACAAAAAGGCGAAGTACAAATTCGTAAATTTTCTTGAAGTCGGCCTATTTGCCAAGGTCCTTATGCCCCAGCGTAGTAATACATTTATAGTACGTGTGTATTTCTGAACAACAGCAAAATGATAATTCAGAGGAGTCGCCGTGGCTGAGGGGTAAGGCGTCTGCTCCTCGGTAAAAAACCTAGACCGCAGGTTCAAATCCTACCTGGAGATCGATAAGATTAGAATTTGCCTGCATTTTTTTTCAGTGATCTCCCGGCTCCCTGATTTCTTGGGTAGGACAGCCCAATATCTAGCTTTTTGGAATAAAAGGACGAATGTACGTTGGGGGTTCCGTGTGTAGTTATGCACGTTACAATATCCTTGGCTGTTCAAAATGGGATGATGAGTAGACGGAGACACTATTTGAAATTTTTATGCATAAAAAAGAAAAAAAAAATCAGTTCACAAAATTGGGCGGCAATAAAAGCCAAGATAATCCTGCTTTCTAAGGATTGAAAGGCTGCATACATAATTTTTTTTTTTTTTTTTTAAATACAAACATCAGTGTAGTGTCAAACATCTTGCACTGTATGTCTGAAGTCAAACATTACAACAGTAGTGCAATAATATCTATGGCCTGACTTTTCACCTTTTGTTCCACTACTTTGATCTGTCTTCAGTTCAAGTTGAGAGTTGGGGGCTTTCTGTCTGTAAGTGTAATCTCATATCTGATGCTTTTTCTCTAGTCCTGTTTCACATAGCCTACATGTATGGATCTATAGGGTCTGACATCAAAGACACTAAATGCTGTACGTAAATCGTACTTCTCTAATGTCGTTTAAATTTACAGTTTAACCCTAGTACATTGTATTTCAGAAAATCATATTCATACACATATATAAAACCATGAATTAATGAGCTAAAATTGCCCCAGAAAGTAAATGCTTTTTACCGTTAGAGTATGAGGTTGTCAAATACTAAAATATTCGTATCAAACCAAGGTAGAAGATGCATGCTCTTTTACTGAGTACGAATACATTAAAAGTTAGATGTGACTCAGATATACAGTTTCACAGATATACAGCAATAATGTAATTACATGCATTACGTTTTAATGTTTACAGATCCTTATCACTAACTCGCTGTTGGAGGACAGACTGTCTGGAGCAAAAGAAATTTAAGCTAACAGCGCTAAATTTGGTGCGTGTAATGTCGCGGTTAAAGGATAAACTGTCTCGTGCAAACGAAATGTTCCAATATCTCGCAAGATATTATGAGCATCAGTTCTATCAAAATGGACGTACAGGGTATTAATATACACCAATTTAAATGTCACAATTCTCCCAAAACCACTGAAGACACGTGTGTGTGACACATCCATATCGTGCATGTAACACGGTAGCACGTGATACGACAGAGGTGTGTACTTTAGCGAGGCGTAAAAAATACAGACCCTAGTCAGGTTTTCGGGAAAATTCTTATCAGCTGTGAATCATTACCAAATGAAACTAGCCTGTTATCATCCTTGACACAGGGACTACGAGGAAGAACTTACATCGGTTATTTATATCAATTAGGCTTGTTTGCCATATCGTCACTTCTACAGGTGTCAAGAACTTAACTGAAGTTCTGGCAAGTAGACTACGATAAATCTTGTATCATTTTGAAAGTTAATGTTTAAGGATCATCTATTCTGATATAATATGAGTGACTTTAAAACTCCGATAGGGAAAAAATAAAAGAAAAAAATCAAACCCGTATGACCTATTTGTACAAAATCCGTGCTTAAAGACCCACTGTCGGAATAGATCGATCTTTTGACGCTTTTAGGACTAAACAAACAGACAAAACAAAGACAACTGAAACGAAACAAAACACAACTACATGTATGCCCTGTGTCCGGTTCACGTTACTAATAATATCATCTACTCCACGTGTTGTATCCGTTGATAGTTTCAGGTCACCGTGTCCAGATTTAGGATGTCACTATGTCTCTCCTCTCTTACATTCTAGGCCGATTCAGAAGTGTGACCAGGCTAGAGCTCAGCTGCCCCTTAGAAACTCACGTCTAACCAGGGTGGAACTCAGATGCCTCTTAGAAATTCACAAGTTTCATCACGCCAGAGCTTAGGCGCCCCTTAGAAATTCACAAATCTAAACAGACTAGAGCTTTGGCGCCCCTTAGCGACCAGAGCTGTCTGTTTCGTTTTCTTGGGGTATCCGTTGTAATGGGTCAAGAAAACTGAAGTGCTGGAAAGGATCTGAAATGTCTGGAAGCCAAGTAGCTCTGCCACCATGACTCTTTACATCACTGATCTGAGACCAATTTTGTTCACATGTAGTACGTACATGTATGTGACTTTTCACTGGCAAAAGGAAGGAGTAAGTTTCTTCACATGCCAACAGTTGCAAAGCACAAACCTGGAAATCCCCAGCGGAGTGTTTGTATCCCCTGATAAAAATAGAACACTCACTTATGTGTGTTAGGCTCCACATGAAATCCCATAACAATGGAAATACGTCAGGCGTTTTTCTACGTCATTCAATCATTAACACAACTCACTGCTGCTATTTTTTGGAGGGCATCTACGTTCAATAAGCTCACAGCGAAGAGTTTTAGTCATACATTTCCTACCCACCGTAACAGGGTCAAATCAAAAAGTGAGACAAACTTGTGAATAGTTTGGAGTGTTTGTACCCCCCTGCTAAAAATAGACGCGGAGATTTTCAGCCTTCGGCTTGATCGGAACAAATCTATTGAGAAGATTTGATATTTCGCTCCATGGTTTACAGCTGATTCAGTGGTCACGTGGCCAAAGACCCAATCAGAACGATTCCATTAAGTTTATCATCTTTCTTCCAACTACTTCTTCTTCTCCTCTACCCCCTCTCCTTCCTTCTTTTCCACTTCAGTTTCCACGTCGTCAATCGCCATAATGGCTTCAAATTTCAGTATATATTAAATATAATTCGTTTATATATATATATATATATCAATCTTCTTTACCATACTACGGATCGGCCAGTGGGACATTCGGTCTGAGTCCATCAACATCTTTCTTCTAATCTCTCTCTCTCTCTCTCTCTCTCTGACTTCCATCTCTACTTTTCTCTCTTCCTTCTTCTTCTTCTCTCTCTCGCTCTTTCTCTTTCCCTCTCCCCAGCAACTCAGTTCCTTGTTCAGCTTATGTCCTTGAGATGATTTACAACAAACCAACAGCAAGCCAAACGTGTTGCCCTCATCACCAGGATTTCATGTCGTGATCTGTCTATTTACTTCAAGCTCAGCAGGTCCGGGTAGGCCCACATTCAGGCATTGAGTCAGGCTGAGTAAATGCGCCTATTGGGGAAATGAAAAAAAATGCGCCTAGTGGGGAAATGAAAAAAAAAGAAATGAAACAATGTATCCTGATTTAACAACATCCGCCTGACTAGAAAACTACAATGGAGAGTTCCAGTGATATTGAACTATATTGCGTAGGGTTATTGTTATAGCTGGGCTCACAGAGTTCAACATACATGTATTGTCAAGGAGCTTATACTATTTAATTATACTGGAGTGCGGACTCATGACACCGCCTTAACAAAACACCATGTATCTAGCGTGCCAATACAGGCGCCATGGCCATGCGGTTAGATTTAGTATTGCTGTACGTGAGTTTCGTTTAGT
>JBCEWB010000014.1:5114415-5135454 GCA_039654565.1 Peronia peronii | reverse complement strand
CAAATTCCAAATTTCTACCCACAAAATTTCTCAGCAAAAATTGGCAACTTCTAAGCCGAGATAATCCTACTTTCTTTGGATTGAAAGGCTTAAGAAAAACAAAACAGGAATGGGAGATTATTATTATTTTTTTTATTCGTTTTAACAACGCTGCATAAATAAGCATAGTATATTGTACATTTGTACATTATCCTCGAGGGGGGGGGGGGGGCTTTCCACCAAAAACAAAAACACATGGGATTATGTGCAATGCCTTCCGCCCGCCACTCCATTCTCGCTCTTCACTTCTCATCGTCGCTTTGAAAATGGCAACCGCCTGATTGTAGGCAGCGTGTTTAAAAGTAACATGAAATTTTTTAGCTGTTTTGAGGAATATGTATCATCAAAATACGTTCTTTCCAAGCACAAGACAGACTTTTTTTTTAAGCTTTTAATCCCTCCCCCATATGCGCAAACGCGTCGAAAACGCTATCATTACGGTCAGTGAAAAAAAGTTCAGACAATCTTGTTATAAAAAACTGCTAATTTTAGCCCTGAAAAGGGCTACTAATAAAATTTTACCTGTTTAGGGATTTTTTATTTCATTTTGTTCTTCCCTCTATCTCCCCCGCTACTACTTTTGTAGTAAGGCCATCTTTGTACGTTTGTTCTCCTAATTTTCTTTTGGTAGGTTCGATGGACTCACCACTGGGGTCGTTCCCTATCTCCCGTCATTTTATCCTCCCCTCCTCCTCTCCCGGTCTTTCTTTCGTCTCACCCCCCCCCCCCCCTCCCCCTTACTGGGCCTCTTTCTTTGTTTTACATGTCCCCCGGTCTACCTGTGCCCTTTGTCTTTCTCTTCCTTACAGGGCCTCTCTTTCTCCGCCCTCCCTCGTGGTTTACCTGCGCCGTCGTGTGCGGCATAGGGCACACTATGTAAATTCATTGCATCCTCTCGACTAGTCGGGTAAATAGACTCGGCCTTTTGGCCATACTGTGTGTACTAATAAATACATATATGATGACTTCAGCACCATTTTGATCACCACCCACTCCAGAAATTCCCAAAGATGTGAAAATACAATATAGTCCAACATAAAGCAACACTATATCACAGATGCATGGCCTATGCATCATAACCAAACGGATTCGGAGAAGTCGCGCGCATACTTCAGGGTTATCCTGTAGATGTCATGTACGTTGTTATATATGTATTTTATAATGTATTGTATAAAAATATCTTAGTACACCTTTGAATTCCCTTTCAATAATAATAATATTAATATTAAGATCAGAATAATGAGAAACACACAGCCATTGATATGAACATGTATTTTATTACGTTAGCCTCCTTATACTGGTAGGTTGACATCAACATGTAACAGAACTCTTGGCTGATATGGGAATGTGAGGTCCATTGGAATTGTGAATAAGGTTTGCAGAACACCACAGTATTAAAATGACATAATACCAACTAGAACATGTATGTTTTTGTTTTTGTTCTTGTTTAGGTCTAACACGTGCAAATAACACCATTGCTGTTTGCCTCTCGTGGAAGACGTCTAACAAAAGCTGCCTTGATGGCAAGCATTTCTATCTCCAATATTTTTTAGGCCCATCAGATTCAGAGGGCAATTAGTATCAAGTACACCAGTCCTTACGATAGTCGTAACTCGTACAGATTGGGTTACAGCTGACAATTATAAACTGACAACATTCAATTTCAAGGTTCAGTCAATAATAACGTGTGCAGAGATCAGCAAGCGTTGGCAATACAGGCTTAACATGTTAAACATTTAAATCCTTTAGAGCTTCAATTTACATCCCGTTTCCAATGTTCTAGATATTTCTTATGCATCACAATGCGAATACTCCTACTTTTGGTATGTCCTTATGCTTTTCTTTTCTGTTCACGATGCTCTCTCGGCAAACTTAGATAATATAAGAATGAAACTCAATCGGTACACATACGTTGTATGTGGCAATGTGTACTCTATTGTGTGTAACTGTAATGGTGCAACCTACATTGAATGAATAGGAGGAGGAAGGAGAAGGAAAAGATGACAAAGACTGTTTGAGAGACAGGAAATGTGGAGAGCAGCTTTTGTTTAAGTGGAAAAGTACCGTAATTGTGAGCGACAAAGATCTTGCTGAAAAATGATCCATTTCTTGAGCTCTCTTCATATTGGACGATTTATCTAAGTTAGTGACAGCTGACATTAAGAATCTAAATCAAATCATATCCACTACTAATAACATACATGTATTTATAGAGAATAAGGACATAGAACAGAGGTTAGTGCTGACTGAAAAATTGTGGATGGAAAGCGAAGTTCTCTTTCACAGATTCAAGAAATGCCACTTTACAAAAGTTTTTATAATTTTCTGTTTTATTTCATATTATGACCCTAATTATTTACAGAGGCAACATTTAAGCAACAAGATGTTGATGGTATCATATCAAATATCAATCTCCTCCTTTGAATACATACATGCACATACGGTGGACAACAACAACAGCAGCCAGGTGGCAAATCCTTTGTTCTGCAATGCCCAGTTTAAATTGTGTGGGATCCCAGAGCAGCAAGGCCCACCTTGTTACTGTCTGTATTTTATGTACAAGGATTGGTGAAACTGTATACATCAATCAATGCACCATTGAATGAAAACTGACATAAATGATCATGTTGTAGATGGCCCTGTACAGGCCATCAATATCCTCAATAGGATTAAGTGGGGGTATTTACTTCAGCTGGGCCAGGGGTTCCCAAATGGTGAGTCACAAAGCCTTGGCAGGGGGGTCACATAGCCCTGCTAAAAGTGGCTTGGGATAAAATTATTTTCAATTCATCAATTATATTTTCTATGCTCTCATATATTATTTTGTTTGCATATTTTTTTTTGGTTAAAAATAAAACGTGTGTTATAGTGGTTCAAAGTCATTATATGACATTAGGGATGGCTGTGTCTATGCCTCTGAGTGTATGTGCTTGTGTGAATGAATGTCTGCAAATGAGTCACAGAAAATAAAATGTGAATCAAGCTGTTGATAGTAAGGAGTTGTGTGGGTTTCAGGTTTTGGGAGAGCAAAAATGTCGGGAATCAACGAGTTAGGCTATTCATAGGCAGTGAAACAAATACTGAACACTGAATTCTGAAGGCTATAATTTCAGTTTAATTTTATTCAATGTTTGGGAAGAAAATTCTGCTTGGTCTTTGCATAATCACCCCTTTCAGTGAATTATGCTTACAATGCTTTGAGCATGCACTAAGCATTCTATGATAGGTTTACAAGGTGAATATCCCCACCTAATCTTATTTGGACTCCAAGCAAACCTTAACTCACTGAATCCTGACATTGACTATAGCTGACATTACATCCAGCCCTAATGTTGAATATAATTTATGCAAGAATAGCGACGCTATTATAAAAAAAAGACCTATAAAAATTGGCAAATTCCTAAATGTAAAAAAAGCTAAAGACAGAACAAATTTCTTTACCGGGAATGCAAAAGAGAATTATTTATACTGGCGAAAGCAAGTTTGGAGAACTTTTTATCAATCATTTCTCTCCCACTCTTTGTCATCATTATACATTAATCCACATCCCCTTTTATTTCACTCAAATTGTATTTTGTGCGTCTGAATAGTTATCACATGAAGAAAGGTGAACAATACATTTTTTTGTCACTCTCTTCTTCTGCTGTCAGAGGTAGATCTATGTCGTAGATCAATCTAGATCTAGTGTTACAGTACTTTTCCAAGAATTCAAAAAGGGACGATTTTGTATCAAATACAAAGAAAAAAACTATTTAAGATAAATTAAACAAGAAAAAACATTAGATATTAGCACATGCTGAAGTATGAAGCAATATCTTATTTCAATATCGTATTTCAGTGAACAGATATAACTGACAACACTGAAAAAAAAGCTCAATATACAGAGGTCGACATGGCCATGCAAGGTCAGAGTTCAGTGAGGTAAAGTAACGACTGTTATTTTGTAGAATGGTGGTATGGAGTGGTAGCTTATATTATCATCATTTCCATAACATGAACATACAACATTATAAAATGCCACTATTCAGTTCAAAGACAGTGGTTTCAATTGAGTCAATCAGTCAGTGATAAACACATCCATCAGGACAATGACTAACTTGCTTGTCTGCTGATTCATACTTCTAACAATTCACAGCATACAAAACATCTGATGCCTGAGTTGCTTACATTTATCAAAACTTAGGAGTTTCTCACATCCATCATACTAATATTCAAAATTTTTCAGACTGAAATACACACCTTCTTTCTGACTTAAAACTCACAGATCCTGCCAGATCCTAAAACATCAAAAAATAATGGTATCGGTAATAACAAAATAAAATGTAGAACAATCAATGTGTAGATCTTTTTGAATGTTTGAAAAATTTTGAATCCAGATAGGTCTACTTATTCAAGCTAAACAAACAACTGCCAATTTAAAATTTACCTTTTCTTTTTTGAGACACGACTATCATACAGGCCGGACATCAAAGGTCAATCCTGAAATTTACAACACCAAATGATCATTGTGGGCTGAGATTATGAATAAGAGTTTAGACACAAACACAGTTCCTTTCATTCAGGAACCACATATTCATGAAATACATGTGCAAAATGGTCATTTGATTAGAATAGAGGAAAAAAAAAAAATCCAATCATTCTCTCCGTTTCTTGCTACTACTGCCTTTGCTACTGCTGTCATAGTCTCTGGAGGAGCGGGAATCATCGGCTGATCGCTTCTGGCCTTTCTTGGCAGCTGTGATGAAACGATCTAAGTTGAAAGGATCCTCCTCAACATCTTTGGTGAACTGGACAGGCCCTTCACGTCGCCGATTGCGATCAGTGCCTTCAAAGTCTTTGTCTGGCACAAACCTGGGGAGGTAAACAGAAAAAACTATATGTAGCCTATGCCTTTTCAGTAGCAGTCACAAATTCAGCCAATGAAAGAATTGAATTACAGTCAAGTCCACTTAATTTCAATTTCCTGGGACCACCCTCTTCGGTTCGAGTAAAGAGAGTTCGACTTCCATTTTTAACAAGGGGGGCAATTATGAAATGATATTTTATATATTTTATTACAGTGGGACCCAGGAAAAGTCAATTCTCAGTTAAAGTCAACCTGTTCCGACGGTCCTGTTTTTTTTCCCCTTTGTACTTCATTACTCTTCTTTCCGATAATGTCAACACCTTCAGAGGTTATCCCGTTTAAAAGTAAACTCGAAATGATCCATGCTGGCCGACTGACAGCTGTAAACTGTGAAGATCTAGAAAAAAAAAAAGTCCGACAGGGAGAGAGAGGCTTTGTTGTGACACACGGTAGCCTGTGGGCCTATCGTGAAGATGTTTGACTCTCTCCACCGGTCTTGCATTGGCTGGGATACACAAACACACACCCACACAGTAGTTCCTTTTCACATGCGCTGACACCCCATGGACACACACCCAGTCAGTACAACTGACCACTGACCGCCTTGATACACACACACTACTCCAAGTGACACACAGTTCCACACTTGGCCCTCTTCATTTGCTTCACGTTGTACGAAAAATACACAAACATCTGCCCACACTCTGCTCTCTTTGCCCAATTCGTTCTCTCTCTCTCTCTCTCTCTCTCTCTCTCTCTCTCTCACACACACACACACACACACACACACACACACACACACACACACACACACACACACACACACACACACACACACACAGAGAGAGAGAGAGAGAGAGAGAGAGAGAGAGAGAGAGAGAGTTCAGACAGGCATTGTGCTCGATTTCAGTCACATCTTTAGATCACGTTCATTCTGCATTCTGCGCTCGCCATGACTAGGCAACCTATTACTATTAATAATTTTTATCAACTCCGTGATTTAAATATCTGAGAAGAAGTACTGTTCTCAGTCTGGATACAAAGTTGAAACTTCATAAAGATGTTGACTCAAGGCAAAATACTACTACTACTAGCTTAGAGTTTGAGGGGGAAGCTCTGCTCATAGGGATAAGGGGCATAGACCTAACCCAATAGATCTAGATTTCAGGTTCCACTTTCCTTCCCCTTCTGACCCTTTCCTTTACAGCCATACTTTTTACACTATTTTGAATCTGTATCAACACAATCTGGGTCTAGATCAGTGTCTGAATACATTGACTGATCAGGAGTTTCAATAACATCAAAGATATTTTATCTCTTCTGCACAGAAGGTTTTCGTTCAAACATTCGAGGTGATGTCAGGAAAAAATTCGTTAAAAATGTACTGCTCATGCAAGAGAGTTCTAACCTGATTCTAATCAAAGGGAAATGACTCAAAAAACAGAAACCACAGTAACTGTTGCAACCTAAACTTACAATGAAGTGTTAATGTTGTGATAGCAGGGGTCACGATATCGGTCTTCAGCCGTCATAACGCAAATGATCCCACATGTTGCAATAACGGTCTTCAGTGAGATAATAGGCGCAAAGAGGAAAAAAAATCTATTTGTTTCGTTTTTATTCGAATTATCAGAAATTCGAATAATTGGAGTTCTATCTGAGTGGACTTGACTGTATTTCTGTAAAATATTTCTGAGGTAATATACAGAGTCTATGAAAAATTAATAAAATAAATAAATAAAAAAACATAGAGTGAAAGTCGCACATACTGAGAATTATAAATGACATGCCAAATGAATCCTTTCAAAAAAATAACCAGGAATGAATCTTAATTGTGTTACTGACAGCTCTTTGAAAAGACCATGACGAAACAAAAGATTACATTGATACGTAACTGAAGAACATCAGGCGAGAAAAATATAACCATATCTATGAAAACAGAACAAACATACAAAAAAGACAAATGTGTGACAAACACAATGATGTTGTATGGAAAGTCCCAAGAAAATGGCCTGACCTTTTTTGTTTTACAATAGCTTCCAAATCATCACCATACAAATCGTTGTCTAGATTTTTAGAGGGTCTGTAGATTGAGCGAGAGATTGATCCTTCTGAACGCCAAGGTTGGTCATACACATTGTAAGCTTCATCATCTCCAAATCCGCTGTCCATACCCTGCAGTCAAACAGAGTATTCTCAATGACCACCCAAACAACATATAACTGCAAATATGTGCTGTTAAACCTTGTAGTGTCAAAGGGCTGATCTGGTCAGCTTGCTGGTTCTACATTGCTTTAAAATTATTTTCCAAATGATGTAGTTGCCTTTGTTGCCTTTGGATAAACTAATTTCTGAAGCAAGAATATAGAAACCTTATTATGTCAGAAGTAGTCTCTACCAGCACTTTCATCATTATATCAATACTGCAGGCTGCTATTAATGCCATTATAGTGATCACTGGTGTTGCTAGCTGGTGTAAGCCTTTGTTAAGTTGTATCACAAACCATCATTTAACCAAGTGCTATCCTTATGCCTCACACAGTTGCATAATATAGAATATTCCCAACCAACAAAGTCTAAGACAATAGGCCTATATGATCTGCTGGTATCCGTTCACATCATAAATCTCAAACTCCTGTGTCACAAGTGGATGGACAGTTTTTAAACTTCAGTGCATGTAGATCGTTATGTTTTCACTGGAATTCAAAGTGAAAACCATGTGATTTCTGTGAACAGTACACTGCTGTACCAGAATGTAAGCTCCAAACTGAGAGCTCCCCAATCACAACTTAACACACCAGCTGCACATATGCAATACAATAGATGGTATCATCAGATAACAAACTACTTCACATCAAGAAGTGTCATAAAGACAACTTACTTAGACTGTAATTTCATCTGCTGTCTATAAAATACTGATCTCTCACTTGACATGTCAAATTTAAGTACCACCCAACTCTATTTCTGACTCTTGTGTTTACTCAGTTGACCATGTGTCAGTAATGAAAAATATTCACGAGGATAGTTTACACATTTTTCCTAGCAGCCATCCTAGACCTTGAACTTTGCCATGGGGATATGAATATGGTCAACACAGTGGGGAATAGTCAATGTAACTCACCTTGGACTGATTGAAAAGTCGCTGATCAAACTGTGTTTCTCTGCTACCACCAGCACCTGCATTAGGCATACCAAGAGCTATCTTTTCACTGATGTCTCTCTCCTTGTCACGTTGAAGACGATTCCTGAAGCAGAGACATGAAATACCCAATAACTCTATTAAAAAATTCCATTCAATATATTTACTACATAGTCACTGTCTGTAAATTCATTGCTGGGTAAGTAGTAATGTTCATTAAAAAAAAAAAAATTTAAAAATTAAACAAACAAACAAAAAAATAAATAAAAATGATCATTAAATCTGTTGTAGATCAATGCAATTGAACTTCATATAACTTTCCCATACTGCAATTTCAAACTCCTTTCATTCATGATGTTAAGAATTCTGTTAAGGATCAGAGTCCATCAGCCATCAAATGCTATTATGGTAACTCAAAATTTTGCTGTTTACAGGATTCACTGCTGAAAACCATGTTTAATTGTTTGAATACTGTGGGTCTAAAATCAGAAAAAAAAAAAAAGAAATGTAAAAGGTTACCTTTTATCTGGTGCTGCCCTGGCGATATTTCTTTCTCTCTGCCTTTCCTTGGATCTATCTTTTCTAAATTCATCACGTTCATCAACAGCTATGTCTTTCTCTGTGAGAACAAAATGAAAATTAAAAAAAGAAGACAGTTCATAAAACACTGCTATTGTGATAATCATACCAACACAAAAATTTCCATATTATAATAAAACACTATTCCTAGCTTCGAGCACATGGAAACAAAAATAACAAAAGAATGAAGTACAAAGAGTATCATAGCATCTAAACAAAGGATTTACAGTTGTTAGCTCCAAATCCTATTTTCCTTGATGCTAGCTTCAAGTGATTGTCAAAACTGACTTCCAGTTTCACGATGCTGGCATAAAACTATGAATTTCCTCCTGCAGTTAAGCTGTTTTGTATTGGCTTTCAAGCTCATGAGACTTCATGCACTGACACTATTAATCACAAAAACAAACATGACCATAAACTGTCCTGAATTATGCCATATAAAAAAAAAAATTTTTTTTTTTTAATTCCAAAACATAACAAACTGTATTGTATGATACCTGGAACATCTTCTCTGCGAATGCCAGCTCTCTCTTCCCTTGCTTTCTGGGCCAGATCTCTCAAGTTCTTTTCCTTCTTTTCCTTTATTGTTTTCACTTTGTTTTTCTCAAGGTTTACTCTCAACTCTACAGCTTCTCTTGCCTAAGACAAACAAGTTCACCAAAGGTTAAGATATAGAGGTTTAACTGTTATCTTTGTGACTTTTAGATTACAGTGGTTTCATGACCTGATTTCTAAACATTAGTTTTTAATCATTAAAAATCATACCTCTGATGCTAAAGTAAGTGAATACTGACCTTACAAGAAAAAAAAAAAAGAAGGTACACAACTTTCGTATTTCATTTCAAAGTTCTATCTCGATAAAATTTTCACAAAAACTGTTCTAAAAATATTAAATTTATGGTTAAAAGTCATCCTCCCATACATATTATGCATGCTGATTACTTAAAATGGATATTGTTTTTGTCTCATAATTATACCAGACTATCTATTATGTTCTGAAAGTTGAAAGAATGAGCTGGAAAAAAAAAAGACTTTTTGAGTAGTGCTCAAAAACCCGGAAAGTTGCTAGACTTACCTTTCTGTCAGCAATATACAGAGCCTCAGCCAATTTGGCAAAGTTTTCATTAATGTGAACACCCTGAAGACCTCGGCCATCAGCAGCCAGACGTTTGTCCAGTGGGATAGTGTAACCCTGCAAGTGAACAACAATGCAAATTCATAAAAAAAGAGATATTACAAAGATACAAGCACTGCATGTACACATCTGAAAAAGCTGCATCAGTTATACAAGTATATATAATGGTCCTGTACACATAAAAAAAAAAATATACACCTCTATTTAAAACAGGGACATCAAACCATTTTCACAGAAAAGTCGGGAAATTTTATCAGATTGATCAGCTCAGTCTGGCTATGCAATCCTAAACCTACTCCCTGTGCTAACTGAGATGTTGACAGAATTTTGCAAGTTTCCACTAGTTGAAAAAAAAAAAAAAAAAAAAAAAAAAGAAGCACTGCTTTATGCAATGCATCATCATCAATTTTTCAAACTGGTAAGTGCCAACTGAGTCTAGACTTAGATTGTGCTCAGCAACAAATCTTCTTGCATCAGCCTTTTCTCCAATCTTCCGGAGATATGACCATATCATAAATTTGTCTCGCAGCCAGTGAAAATGAGACGTATGTTGATTTTTCACCACATGGGGTTTTTGGTATCATGTGAAAGCTTATTTCATACCCCTTCAGGTGGTATAAAAGGTTTTAAGCTAGCTTTATTCTAGGCACAGATATTAAAGAGACAAGGTCCGATCCCTCAGCCAATGACTGAAATTCCGAGAAAATTGAGTTTAAATGAAAGGTCGACTGCATAAATCTACATGCCTACTTCACAAAAACCTGAATTTGATGAAGTAATATTTATAAATTGAGGGTAAGACTGATATTGTTTTATTCAGAAATGAATGCCCTTTTGATTTCTACAATAAAAAAAAAATTCAATGTCTGATCCTCCCTCATCACATTCAAAGCCCGATTTCTCAGTTCCAGCCCCGCGACTTACATCTCATTTCGACTGGCCGCAAGACATTTGTTTTGTCTCAGGATTCAATCAACAACTCTCATGTGGTAGCTTGACTGAATGTTGTCATAAAACAGTAACTGAGTTTGATGACCTTCCATTTTCTAACATGAAATAAGCTGCTGAATGATAGGCTAGCCTTTATCCGTCCTGCAGAAGTACCATTGTGCTAGACTAATATTGCATTAAAAAACAAATAAACAAACAAAAACCCACTAAAGTTGGAAGTTTGACATCCCTGTTATAAAATGCTCCTGTTTACAGGGGAAATGAAAGACACTGATTTCACAAGTGCACATTTGGCAAAGGCAAAATAATGATGCCTGCCTGAGAGTGAAAAAAAAAAAAAAGTAAATCAACCTTTAAAGTCAAGTCAGGTCAAAAGATAACTGACTGATGATGCTGTTTATGTCGCCAGCCTCTGGAACAAAGAGCCCTCATTAAGAAGTCACTTTGTACTTCGCCTGGACTTTGTTTTCCCTGGTGTTTACTACACACACATCTACTGCAAGTTGTATGTGTGAAAAAGCCAGGGCTCTAATCCGATGATCTACCATTCATATCCATTCTTTAGAATATACCATTTGGAGATTCATTAAGACTGTTACATGGTGAAAAAAAAAAATTTAATTAGCACAACATTTTATCTGGTTATGTTGTCTTTATTTTCTGAAAATCGTAATTTCACTGTTTTTACGGTTTTTCATCTCTCAGTCATGTGAGATGCAAAACTGACTTACTCTGTTATTTTTCCAATTAGAGATGCAAGGGGGGATTTTCCAATCTTGCTGTTCTTTAACTGAAACCTGCAACAGATGAGAAACAAAAAAATGAAAACCATTTAAAATATTCCCTTCTAAATAATTTTTTTTTTCAGCCCAAACATTCAGACAGACATTTTTACAGGTCATACTATTTGTGCATCACTTCAGGCCAATCATGCCTAAAAGACATCTTGCCAGTTTCCTACGAAAACCAGGGGTATTGGATACCTCTTTGAGCAGATGTTTTTCTGAGCATGTGATTACGTGCCACTTTTACAGAAGTGTATCTTCAGTCTACCCCACTTAATGCACTGAAAATGTCAACTGGCATTTAATTTCTATTCCACAAGATGTAGTAGTGTGGCAAGCTTAACTTATTCCTGTTATTCTAAGGTTTAACGCAAGCTTTAGCATTTGTGCAACTGCACTGAGGTTGAATGGTTCAACTTAAATTCTGCACAAGCTAACTCAAACATGCTGAGGAAAACTGGTCACAACATAGTCTCCCTACAAATACTCATGAACAGCAGTTCCAAATACAACTAATTTCGTATCAACCAGTGTTTTCATTATTAAAATGGAAGTAGGAAATCTTGAAGGTCTTACAGCTCATATTAAGTGAATGGCAAAAATATAAATTCACTTCTCAAAAGACAACAACAACAAATCATATGCAAAGACTGACTTTTCTATTTGGGGAATGCATGACTGGTGCTGGGGGTGAGGGCGGACCTCGCGGTATCTTTTTGTTGACTCTGAAAAAAAAAAAACATTCCACACATTATTATCACTGAAATCAGTGAAGCTGAGACATCATTACAAACAGAGAATTGTACACATGATTTAACACATCCTATGCAACTGTGGATATGCTATACATAAAATTATAGAGAACTGAACAAACAATTCCAAAGATGCAATCCATAAATAGAAGGCTGAGTTTGTTACTCCACAGCTAAATATTGCATGAGTGCATGGATCCTTTCATCCCTCTTGCGCAAATCAATCATGTGAACTATAACTTGTAAACTCTGAAGTGCTGGAGTAAACTTTGGGCGAAAATTTCCACTTCTAGTGCATCAATTTCCGTGACATTTTGTATGCGACCTTATATTTGAAAAAATGTTCAGAATCTACTTTTCTCAAAGTTGTATGTCATCATGATGGCACAGTCCATTGTTTGCGCTTCATAAAAACCATGATCTCTGATGCAAAGTTCAGGTAAATTGTATAATGTTTATGGTAAAGTCATTCACTTTAATGGAAAGTTCCAGAAAGCTGGAGTGTTAAAACAATATATTATTATGAATACATTCACGCTAAACAAAACAGAAAAGTACAACAACAACAAAAAACATTTCAAGCAAAATAATTTATACTCCTACTCAGTATCTGTGTTACCTGTTCATAAAGTAGCAGCATCATTATACTGAGATTAGATCTAAGCTAACGAGAACAAAACGATGATGCTGATACACAAACTGATTCTTAGTGAATTTTGATGACTGAACTAAATGTTTTTATTCATTCCCCCCAATATCCTATTTGTTTTATTCACAAAACACAAATGTACTAGATCAAGTTAAACGTAATTTCAAAAATCTTTCAATTTAGAAGAGTCCAGCAAGTTCACAATGGTGGTAGGATGAACAACATCGGCAAGCCGTTTTTCTGACAGTTTATTTCCTTCCTCAGTTACATGATGTACTAAAAACACAGCAGCTTTTAAATACCACAAACTAGGAGTGAATGAAACTGTGAGTTGAATGAGTGGAGGCATTGGCAAAGTCCGTAAGCTCCATTTTAAAGCTTTGTGAAAACTAAAATTACTGCGTTCTACTACCGGCAGCGAATTCCGGGAAGCATGTGTGTTTTTATTGTAGACAGACCCTTCTTTTGCTATTCTTCAACACCAAGCAGGGAGTTTTTGTGGCCATTGCAATACTGTGCCATCCCTTTGCCTGAATTAGTAATAACTATCTATTATGTGGCTGCGATATCAGTTCCTGAATAATTATTCTGTACCAAATTCAGACCGAGTAAAGTTTTTGTATTGTATAGAATAACATTTTTTGGCACAAAACTACCCATGAATTTACAGCTGTTCACACACCATGTAACAAATGTAACACATTTACATCAGCACTGTGCACATAATCCAGAGATTCAATGTGAACCACACCACATTTTGTAAGTTTATGCCTTTGTTTCTGACAATATGACACGCTTGCATTAAGTTTGAATTTGGAGCACAATTTTAGATCACCAGTGAACACAAAAGACGACAATAGTAAAATAATGTATGCCTACTAATATTCGCAGAAGTGAACAAGAATCTCAGGTTTATATTATATTGGTCGCAAATAGCAAATTTGCTATCGTGAACAGGCCTGTCAGATAAAAAAATTAGATTCACATTCTAGCAGATGCATGAACGCATGCAAAGTTTCATTTTACAAGCTTCATTAGAAACGGCTGATATCTTTGATCAAAGTGTACCATTTCAAAGTTTACAAGCTTTAATACTGTCACAGGATTGTGTCAATTTTGGAAGGAAACTTGTAAGAGGAAAGATCCAACTTAATGCAGCAAGATGCAGCTTTTTATCTTACTTGAATCTAGGTGGTTCCATAGGATCTTTCTGTGTTTCAACCATACGAATGATCCTCTGTTTGGCTCCCGAGTTGAATGCCACTCCTTGCTGTGAAGGAGTGTACCTGATGATGCAAATGAAAGACAATAAAATATGAACAAATTCAACACAGGCTTCAGTTACTTTGGTGAGCTTTGTTTGTGGACGTGGGATTTTAAAAAGGCCTGTTATTTACATATTGGTTATCTCTGTGTTCGGCGTGAGATTAACATATGAACTATATCCTTAAAACAACAACAACAAAAAGTAAACTAATGTTGACAATAAAGCACATTAAATGAAAAGAAAAAACTATGTTAATAAATATAACTGAGAATCACACTACCTGATATATTGTGCAGGCGCTTGTTTTTCTGCATGCCTTACAGGCATAGCAGCACTAATTTTTCCAGAGACCAGTTTTTCTAAGGCCTGTCTTGTTTTTTCTGTATTCTCCTCAATGGACTCTGTATCTGGCCTTTGCAATGAAGGGTCATCTTCATCTATGGGTTTCGGGAGCAAATCTTGGGGACGGGAGTGGATCACCTGTGTAAGAATGAAGAGCTCTTATGACCCAGACAACATAACAGATTTTGGATATTTCGTGCATGTAAATCATGCATCACTCAAATAATCAAAGATCACTAACACAGAGAAAAATGAAATAATTTCAAACCAGATTTATTTCCTCGAAAAATAAAAAGGGGCATTGTATGCAAATAAGTAATCACACATTATATGGCCAGCAAATGCAGAATCAAGTGAACAAAGACAATAGCAGCCCAAAAAGAACATACCCAGTTAAAAGAGGAAATGGCATCAATTTGTGAAAAGTAGAATTGGTTGACACAGATCATGAATCAAAATTTAACAAAGATTAAATGATTTTCATTTAATGAAAACATCTATTGACACAGTATTTGAAAGCTGGTCCTGATTGTATGCAACATTTTCTTAACAAATTATATCGACAAAAAAACAAAACAATCAAACATTTACAGGAAGACTCACTTTGTCTTTCCCATGGCCTTGTCTGGCAATGGCGTCATATTTAATTTTGCCTTCTGCATCTAACTGCACAGCCAAAGCATTAGAGGTAGTCTGTTTCTTTCCCATGCCCAATGGATATTGTGCAATTGGCACTTCAGGGTAAGCACCGCCATCTCCAAAATCCTGTCACGATAATAACAATTAAAAAAAAAAAAAAAAAGAGCCACGAGACATTAATTACTTTTGAATTTACACCAAGTTTCTTTAATATGCTGGAAACCACTCTGTCTAGAATATGCATTTTCTGCATTGAGCATTCATTTATAATAAAATTCATGAATATTGTGTTGTTGTCTTCATGTGTTTAGCTTTGTGCATCACTCCTTTGGCTGTGTGAGCAGTTTCAGGTGCAAATATGAACCTTTGTGTGATTTAAAGCCTCATATACTGTCTCAAATGGCAAAAACACGACACAAAACATTTCTTTTGCTAAGATGGTGCTTCTAAAAATGGAGGAGAAGTATGCATAATTTGGGCTTTTGCCATCTGTTAATACTGTTAACTTGTACAGTCAGATATTAAACAAGATAAAGATATTTTATACTGAAATTTCAGTATATAAGGGTACAAAATAACCTGGTCCGATGTTGGCCACAAATTTTGTGTCGTCATCACTAGATCGATATATGTCTCTTTGTGGACTGTAAACAATGCACTTCAGACTGTCATGTTGCGCAGATTTGATGGTGGACCTTAAGTAAGAATGTCATGCGCTAACATTAATCGGACTAAAATAGTCCAGAAAACTCTTGAACGTCAAAATTTTATTGCTATCAGTTCACTTTATTGTGTCGATGTTAACGATTTCTCACATTACAGATAAGTTTGTGTGTTTCAAAGATGCTGTATTGTTCTGCGTTGGATCTTCTGCGCTGAAAAATATTTTGTAGATTTAGACCAAGTCGCACACTAAAATGCGGTTTCTAGAATCTTTTGTCTTCAACTAAGTTTATCTAACAATAACAGACGAGATTTATGTTTAGTGATTATGTTTCAAAGGAAATATATTTGAAATTAGACCTAAATTACTAATTTATCAGCAGTTCTGTCGAAACATGATCCGTCATTCCAGCGTTGGCCATACTGAATTCCAAAACACAGCGTTCATAATCAACAGTCGTGTTTAAGTAGTATTTTATTTGTTCGCAATGAAATAGAATCTTAAATGGCATTAACTAACCAAAAACTGACGATCCACCAGTGAAATAGTAAAAACATTTTTCTTCACTGTGGCTTCTGAAACTTATATTTTTGCAATCCTCAAATGTTAAATAGAGCAAACACTGAGTATTTTGAAAATTCATTAATTTGGATCTGAAAAAGGAAATCTTTGGACACTTGGAATGATTTCTGCCATATACAGTAATTCTGTTTCAATGAATGCTTGTCCTACAAAAGAAGGAATAATTTGATGCATCCCTGCAATGTCCCAGAAGAAATTTATTTTCCATTTTGTTCATGGCTAATATTGTCTGTAAATTTTATTCATTTAAGAAATATTACTGGCAGAAAACACCCAGAGGGCAAGAAATGCATTTTTCATGTTCTCATTACTTATAAAATTTTTCTGTATAATTTGAATTTATGTTTTTCAGCTTTTCTTATTTATCTGCTATTGTTTTCACTGTGTAAGCAAGGAAACAGGCAAAAATAATGTTTTTGTGTTAAAAATGTATTTTTTTGTGTGCGCGAAAGTAACCGAATTGCGCCAACATCCATTTCCAAATTCCCTTGTCAGACAGCTTGAACGGTAGCACACTAGAAGATCATGTAGTTGAACTTATTCACCACAAAACTGGATTTTTTAAAGAAAAGAAGTATTATTTTCATAAAAAAGCTAAGAATCAATGAAAATTTTTGATTATATGTCCCTCCCCGATGAAACTGAAATTAGTAAATTTTTTCGGTACCATGTTGTTGCACTAAATCGAAAGCCTGAGGCTCTTTCCAATTTGTAAAAAACGAAAAAACGCACCTCCACCCACATGGCTGGGTGATATTTACAAATGCCACAGGCATTTCTTTGTCATTCATTCTTGGATTACCACAGTGGAAGGATTTATATCTGTTCAGACGGATTTTTGTTCATGTTTTGTGCATATTTTCAATGGAGTTTTGGATAATTCTGAAATAAAAGGTAAGAAAACTTAGTTAATATCCACACTGTCGTTAACACTCGCCATTTCACGTTCGCTTTGAAGTTCTAGATTAGGTCCCAATGCCAACATCAATTCGAATTTTAGATGGATTCTAAGGAGAATGCATTCACTTTTGATCGATGCGAATGAAGAAAGACAAAATTAGATTAGGATTAGCTGAAGAAGACCATGAAATTAAGTCCAGAGTGACTACCTGAAGCGATTTTCGATGCACGATGTGTAAAAATTGCGAATGTAAAATGTGGCGACAAGCGCTATAGCGCCATTTTGAAACTCGATGTCAGTATGTCTGCTAATCGGACAGTTGAAATTAATGTGTATTCTCCTGTGAAGTGCTTATTTTAAAAAAAAAATGTTGGCAGGATTGTATTAATTATTCAGAAATTCGTAATAGAAAAAAAAATGTGAGTTTTTACAACTGACCTTATTAGTAAGGAGAATATATATGTGTAATCGATACACCATTTCTATAGCTAGATACTAGATACAAGTAGTGAATTACTGTGTTCCCACCCATTCTTCTTTTTTTCCTTTTCTAAGATGTCAAGTAAAACTAACTGCTACAGGAAAAAGATGAATGGGGAAAATCCTGACGCTTATGCCAGTTAGATTTACTTAAAAGAGCAGGGGGATAAGATATGGCAAAAGGAGAGGAGATGGTAGAAAAAAGAAAGCGAGAAGAAAGAGCCTCACACACATGCTCTGATGAAAGAAAGAAATGCTAATAAGCAGAAAGATGTCCTGTGTGTTTTAAAAAATCAAATGTGCTTCACATTCAAGATTGACTTTTGTTGTGATCAAAAAGCATTTTGTGTAAAAATGGGAGACATATAAGGCCTATTATAAATATAAATTATCTAGCAATCTAGATACATATATTCTGTATTATTTCTTTCATATACATGCAAGTGTCACATTTCTTTCTCATTACTATTTACTTCCTGGCACTTGCCTGTTATCATTATAGGAAGGCAGGGAAAGGAAAACAGACAAGTAGAAATATCAAAACTGTTGCAAAGTTTAAAGCTAGAGCACCAAATATAGAGGACTGTGATCCACAAGTGTCCAGACAAGAAACAAATAAATAAATAAAATATTGGCTTCCCTAGAATTAAGTATGGCATGCTGAATGTAATATATAATACAACAATTATGTTTCGTTTTATTGTTTTTGTTTCGTTTTTTTCCTTTTGCCCCATGTTAAAAGGTAACTTTTTCTTTTTCTTTCCAGCTCATTCTTTCATCTGTAGCCTCTTCTGACTTTTAGGTCCGATTTTTTGAACAGGCCACAGTGAGAGCATATATGTCTTGGGGGATGTTCCTGGATGATGGAATGATATATAGGAGGCCCCCAGATTACTATTCTTGGAGCTGAGATACCCACCCACAGGAGGTTGAAAGGCATAAAAAGAACGGCTCAGAACGCACCGTAACCTATTCTTGGAGCATCATTCCACCAGAACGTATCACAATTGACAATAGTGGCCATTACCTGTTTAAAATAATTTAATTTTGCTCTATTTTTTTATCATTTCTGTAAATATATTGATAGTGTCAAGGAATACATTTAAATTTTAACCTGTGTATATGATATGTTTCTTTCATATTATATTAAGTTATAAATTACATAATTCCAAAAATTATTTCTTTCTCATGTAAAGACATGTACATCTATATTTAGAAGCCAAAAACCATATTTGTCATGTCTCTGTAAAATTCTGCTTTTGTTCTTGTGTAAGTAATAATTTTATGATTTCTCAAATGTTTCTTTTATAATAAAATTTTGATTTACATTTCTTGAAAAAATTGTGTCTATTATGAACTCCAGATAAAAAGTTGTCTGCCCTTGTTTATGTATTACATCATGTCTTATTTTCCCTTCATTATGATTGATATGAGGAAATAAACTTAATTCTGCATCCCTGAAGCTGATTGACAGGTTCATTTCACCTAAAAGACCAGCAGATAAATCTTAAACCTACCAGATGTTTTCTCCCTTATGAGGTGCCTGCTGCTTCCGAGAACCAAATTTTTTTATTCTCGGAATCTTAAGCTAAATTTTGATACCACACTCAATATGGGCAATGAGCTTTCAAAAATGGTAAAAACTGGGTCTGGAAGGGAAACACTGATTGAGTCTGAGTGTTTTCCGCCTACTATTAACAAAATGCAATCTCCCCGACATCATACTTTTAACAAAAAAAAAGTATAAAGTTAGTAAAAGACATACCTCTTGTGTCCTTGGAAACCATCCTTTTCTATGTCCATATGGTGGGGCTGTACGGCTGCTTGTGATAGGAACAACCTGTGGAAAAATAGTTCACTGATGTAGTCACGATCAACAGGTTGAGCAGAAAACAAGCAGTAAATATGTGTCATACTTTTTTTTATGAATGTAAGACATTTCAACAATATTAAACAGTAATCAATCAATAAGCTATATATATATATATATATATATATATATTTATCGACGGCTCGGAGCAAGAACCCGACAACTGATATTTTCTGGAAAAATAACTTTTTAAAATTTTTGTTTTTATCTCAACTTGCGCTACATTTCTATATAAGCGGGAATGCTCTATCTTTAACCATTACCACAATACGATTTCCCGACAGCTCTTTCTGGTGATTTTGCCGGGATAACAAACCGCCATTTCACAATGGAGCATTCTGGTCCCCAAACAAAAGACGCCTATGTCTCATGTCGGTTTCTTGCCCCGACTTTGAACACGTAGTTTGCATTCTTGATGTATACAACAAATGCATTTGTCGGATTCTTGCACAAAGTTTTCACTCCATCAAGGAGATTAAAAAAAAAAAAACTGGGCATGGTACCAGAAGGCCTTTTTCTCAGTACACATGACGTCACCCCACCCCACCCCCAATCCACTGTTATTAGTTCGTTGGGCGCCATTGAACTCCATGTACGTCACACATAAACATCCTGCGACAGTGGACTTTCGAACCACGTGTGCTCGAAGAAAGCTACGCTATGGAAAACAAAAGCTATCAGTGATTCTGAGGTAAGTGACGCTTTTATCCCATGGTGTAGATCTAGATCTAGCACTAGTTGTGATTCATAAACCACTGTTACTTATAATTATTTTAGTGTTGTCTAGACCTAGAGTGATACAGGACTAGATCAAGAGAGATGCACGGCTTTGACGGTTTACTTGATTACGTGTGGACAAACTTCCTTTGTCTGATTTTAATTTCATGTTTTACTCACGTCTTTTTGTATGACACAGTGAGATCTGGATATACCTTCCCTTCGGGATTGAAAAAAAGAATTGATGTTAAGCAAAGCTGACTTAGAGATCTATCCCATTTTCATGAAAACAATTTAAGGAGTGCCAAAACAAAATAAATATTTTATGTAGTTGGATAGTCCTATCCTTATGATGTCGCTAGATGGCATTATTTGGAAAATTAACAGTTAAAAAATTAACAGTGAAACGTTAAACTCTTTGGGCGTATAAATATTGTGTAGAGGAGCAGGTGTCTTTGCTTTCGATAGACATGCTGACAGTAGAAATGAGAATGGGGTTTGTTTCAACGGCATTATGTTCAATTGATTGACTTGTTCAGCGGACTTCTGTTAATGTCCAACCAAATCAAGATGTAAAACACGTGCAATAATAGTACTGCCTTCTTTTCCTTCACCTGCCTGCCCCTCCTCCCAAGATTGATGACAGCGATCGTGACGAAGACTTCAATGTCAAGACGTGTGAGCTGAACTCATCTGATTCTG
>JBCEWB010000014.1:5097111-5108433 GCA_039654565.1 Peronia peronii | reverse complement strand
ACGAACAACAACAACAATGACAACTACAACAACAAACAAACAACAACAATGACACCTACAGCAACAACAAACAATAATAACAAATAACAACAACAAGCAACAATAACAACAACAAACAATATCAACCAATAACAACTAACAACAACAAACAGCAACAACGAACAACAATGACCACAACAGTGACAAAAACCACAGTAACATCAACATCACTGCCACATTCATGATACTTTTGTTTACTAGTAGGTGCAAATGTATACAAACATACTGAGTCTCATAAAGTGTGAATGACATTTCCTTTTGAGGATAAATAAATTTAATCTTATTTTACCTTATCCTATCTTATCTTATGTTATCTCATCTTATATCATCCACACCATCATTACAACCACCACTACTTCGTTACCTCGTTAGCATTGGAGCAAACAGTTTGCAAGCTCGGGTCCATGTTGTAATGTTCTAGGGCCATGAAGAAAGTGTTGACCAGGATGCAGATGGTGATAAACAGGTCAATGAAGGCATCCAAGATGAAGAGATTGACCAGGCGTTGGATCTTCTGGAAGCTTGGATTGCAATCCCAGGTGCAAAAGTATTTCCACAAAACATCTTTCATAGTACGCTGCTGAATACTTGCCATACTGACAAAGCCTGCGATAGAGTAGGAATACATACGTGTGTGTGTGGGGGGGGGGGGGGGGGGGGGGGGGGGGCGAATGTAAGACTACTAAGGCAGCACTGTTGATCGTAGGACAACATTGCTAAACTAGAGGAAACTGACGCATGCACAAAGGATTGCCATGTTAATACGGATAGCAATGACATTCACAGCACATTAATTTCATTAATTTTTATGAACAATAATAGACGTACATCATGATAGGTGATCAGATGGATAAAGAAAATGACCATTTCTACAGCAAATTGCTGTGAGCAAGTTAACCCAAAAGTATTAGGGAGCAGTGCTAATCACAGCATAGTCAGCAAATAAACAATAGCTAGTCCTGGCATTTTGTCCTTGGCAAAAACAATTTATACATATTTCCTGACTCAACTCAGGTTAAAACTGGCACCTGACTACAGATAGAGAATGTCGTTGTTAGACTGATAACGATTTGAGTATCTGATAATGGCGTCTCATAATAATATGCCTCCCAGGAAGCTGAGAACGTCTGTGAGTGTTTTCTTTGGGTCTGTCGGGATAACAACAGATTGTAAAGGACTTTGAACTGTAGAGGAAAAAACTCCTGTATAACTGCTCTCTATTATTATTATTATTATTATTAATGATTACAAAGATGATCACTGTTACAAACTTCACTGGTTACCAGACTTACTTCTTCTGTGGCCTGATGCTTGATCTAGAATATCTTTGAGCACCATAACATCTGTGGGAACATATGAGAAAACAGTGACATCAAAAACTACACCGAAGGAATAAGCCAGTAATGACTGTGAGATCTTTGCACATAATTCCCCACTAGGTAACATTTTCCCTGAGCTTGTCAGCTTTGCCTTTTCTTTGAAGCCGATAAAATAGAAGTTACACAGAAAGTATGACACACAAATAAATCACAAATGATATGTCATCTTTGGGATGAATTTATGAGACAACCATTAAGTGAGCTCTAAAATTACAAAATTGGATAATGAAGCCTCTAAGACTCTCAACAGCTTTTTAAAACAGATCGACAATACCATTCTGAATATGAATTTTATAACCTTTTGTAGAGATCATTTGTGGGGAGTGAATGTTGGTTTACATTGAATTTTGTGTTCTGTGGATTAATTTTCTCTATAAAGCACAAAGTATTCTTAGCTTTCAGTCCTTTAAAACGACTCTTGGGTATACCGGTATATTATTGTTATGCCAGTAGGGACTGTAAAAGGTTAATTTATAGAACGAGAGATGAGTAGGCGTATAAATTACTGGACTGATTGTCAGACAGATCGATAAATGGGTAGACAGGTGATTGGATTATAACAGTAAGAAAGAGTAGGTGAATGGACAATTGATGAATGAATGTTGAGGGGAGATTGAATGAATGACGGATTACAAATAGTACCTATATCGACAGATGACTGAATGATAAAGTGGACAGGTTGGATTAGTGAACAGGCAGCTGAAAAAATAAATGAACTATGGACTGATGGATAAACTGAAGGGAAAGACAGAATGAATTACGAAACAGAAAGAGAAAGGATGAGAACCTTTCATCTCCACATTGGGTCCTCCAGGCGAGTGACTGAGGAAAGGGTTACTCTCCGAGACCTTGTCTTTCTCTGGGGCGTGTCCTGAGCCACTGCTCACTGAGTCTTGCTGTCAACATTAGGGAAACCATTCTTTTAATTACATGGAGGTTTGAGTACAGGAAATAAACATCATCATAACACTGATTACTTATCTGATTAACTAAGACAGAAAAGAAATCAATTGTACCATTCAGCAAATAACGTCATCACACTACTATGCTTAAGAATATACAATTGTGGTAAAAAAGTGATTTGAGGTAAAGTGTTTTATAAAAAAGATGAAAAATATACATATCGAAATAATAAATACATACATAATCATTTCCAATTGATATACATGGACCCCTTCGAAAAGGCTAGCATATATCAATTGATCATGTTGTATATGGTGGAAAGTTACTGATGTTGGCATGTTGTGATTACAAGGTCATGTTGAGAAAATAGAAGAAAACTTAAAAATATTGATATATAAATATATATATATATATGTATAAAAGGAAACAGCTGTTATTGTGGTGCTATCTAATGCACCCAGTGCAGGTGGTTAGTTTGTCACACTTCTGGAAAGAGAAAACAGGTAGGCACAAGAGGGGAAGGAATTAACCTGAAACCTGACCTGTAATATATAGTTTCCTTCTGCAATTGGTTTATAGACCACCAACCCAGATATTACACTGTTCAATGTCTTATCCAGTTATCATCCCTCTCTCCCCCTTCCTGACTCCTCTCTCCTCTTCATTCCATCGTCATCCCGCAGCCCGTTTGGGCCAAGAATTCACAACCACAATTCGAAATACAACTGCGGTAAACCAATCAATTGAAAATACTCCGTTTTGTGTTTCCTTTGCATAATTATCTGAATTTTGGCAATTCTTGTAACTTTTACTGAGTCTATCCCCTTGCAATAGAACTATAACGAGCAAGGAAAAGCCAACATTGAAGGCCTTGGTTCCGATAAGGATCAATCAAGAAGAAAGTTGATGATGAGAGAAGGGTAAAAACTGTAACAAATTGCTCTTTAACACTGAATGGAAACAAAGTTGGCCCTTGGCTCAGATATGAATCTGGCGACGTCCGTATTTCTATTCTTAAGCTCAGTCAATGAACCGCCGTATTAATTCCGCAGTCTGGTGAAGCACAGTTTTCAAGTGAGTGTTCAGGAAACGCTGGTTTTAAATGTAAAACGTTGGTCTCATCAGAGGCATGAAATCAGGCAAGAAGATCATAAGAGATTTACAGACTAATATTCTGTATATATAATATACCATGGCGCTTAAATCATGCTGCTCTGCATATCTTCAGATCAGCACCATATCATTGTGCGATGTTGTCTTTGTACGGTACATATTTATTTTGTCACAAACTGCGCTACAGGTCCACACTGCGGTCAGATCGATATGGAAGGTGGCTAGTGCTGCTCAATAGTAGGGATTGCGTTGAATGAACGTGAAATTCAGATAACAGTATAATTATTGTCGTAAGGATTGGCGTGGACAGATGAAATTAACCAGACATATTGCAACAAACAGTTGGACATCTGGACAATGGGGCGTTTTCATGCAGAATATGTACTCAGGTCTGTGTGTGTAGGGGGGGGGGGGGGGGGGGGGACGCCTGTCTTTCCTCGTTAAACCAAACCCGCGGTGAGTGGGCACAGGATGGGCGCTGGTGAGTAGCACTAAACTACGCTAGCCTCTGATGAAATGCACGCTTAAGACAAAGCCATGGCGACATTCTAAGCGAAAGGCACGATCACGTCATCTGTGATCAGCAGATCTTGTGCGCATGAATGAGGTAAAAATCAAGACTAAAAATACTGAACAAAAGCCATAGACAAAATCTCTAAAAGCAACGTGATCACTACGAACCACACTTAGCACAACTACATCAAAGCTATGGAACAATGCTATGGCTTGATAAATATGCTGTTCTGTGCAGAGATCAATGTAGCTAGCTACATCAAGCAAGATCCCTTTCCCGACTTCTATTCAAATCAGAAAAATTTAAGATTTTTTTTCTTGTTCTTTGGTTTAAATCGATCTATCGATACATTTGACTTATTCGAAGGTGAAATAAATGAGCTTCAGTCTCACCAGTTTCTCAAAGTCACTGATGATGTGGAGCTTTAAAAATGTACGATTACATAGTGGGGAAGGTATCACACTCGTTGAAATTGCAGTTATCGTTTATAGTCGTTGCTGAGAACGATATCACTAGATTTAACAAAGGTAATGGTGTATAGCAAAACTGCATTTTAATGGATGAACATCTTTAGTTTTTGTTTAATCAGTTCAAACGCCTGACATCAATACGCCTATTATCAAAATTAAAAAAAAAAAGTATATAAGAAAAAAGGCTTAACCATAACATGATAATTCATTATTATACTGGTAGGCCTATATAAAGAATCATTCCCATAACAGGTCCTTGTATGTCTAAGTAGGACGTGAAATAGTTCTCATTCCTACAGTCTTCTACTTTCAAGACTCACGCACAAAATCGAATTCTCACTCTATGAGAAAACGACAGATTTACTCGACTCTCCAAAATTAAACAAATATACCATTTGGAACGCCGCTTGGTGTGTGATGTCTTTCAAATGAATGAAATTATTAATTGCGGCACAGACTGATATAAGATCTATCATTGTCTCTTGATTAAACTTCAAGGCTTGATTACCAGAGAGTAAATAATTATGCTAAGAAACGCAGAGAAAAAAAACAAAAAACGAATACATTTTTTCGTGCACTCCTTTAATACAACAGTGTTGTTGCTTTTTTCTTACTGATTATGGCGACACATAGGTGTATCCATCGAATAATGCGTCTTGCCGGTGATCTAGAGGCTAGAATTCTGAAATCTATACGGCGGCAGGGACTACATAAACCATAGTCAATCGACATCAGCTGACTCCATTTCACGATCCCTCCGTGTGGCCGATCGAGCATGGAGCTCTTCATAAAGTCTGGCCTTGTGGTACATAGTTGCTTTACCATTACTGCCGTTACTAGATACAGAATCGCTGAAAACAAAAACTCTTGTCGTGTTGTGCTGTAGTGGATTGGGCGGCCAAACCGTTGACGCCACTTCATTTTATGATTACATTGAATTTCTGTACCATTTCACATCCTTTAATGCCTGGCCTTGTAGAAAGCTGTACTCACCATAATATATAGAAAATGTACTAATGATTACCTTGCTAATCTTGCAGTAGTCAAGTTGGGGTTTATTTTAAAAGAGAGAAGAAAAAAGTATTTCTAGACCTGTAGATGTAAGTAATTGTAATGTTTGAGTGACCACAAGGCAATTTTCCATTACGAATGAGATTCAGAAAGTGGAAAAAGATAAAAGAGAAAGAGAGAGAGAGAGGAGAAAGACTGAGAGAAAGGGAGACAGAAAGATAAAGACCGGGGAGGGGGAGTGAAAAAGACAGAGGACACTAGGACGTCCATTGTCTCCTCTCTCTATTCCCCATTCTTCTTCACTCCTCAACATAAAGATACCAGATTGCGATACAAAAGTATATCGAACTAAAACTATGGACCATTTTTATTATTTTGCAATGTAGGCGTGATTGGGCACGAGTTGATTTGCTACTGGGGGAATGTGAAACCTACTTAATATATAATGTCTACTTTCTATATGATACATCGTAAGGATTAACAAAGACGACAGTGTTCATGGCTGAAATATTTAGTTAAGAGGTACATTCAAATGAAACTCAAAACTCAACAAATTCGATAACCTGGCGAGGAGAGTAAAGTGATTGCCTCCTTTTCTCTCTTCTCCCAGCTACAATACTAAAGAAAAAAAAAAAGGAAACAACTACTCTATCTACGTCTTTTCTGTCTACACTACACACCAATCAAAAAGATCCCAATCCTTACTTCATCCTCTAATTTTGACTTGTCCAAGACAACGTCCGGCATCATCTTTCCTTTCCGGAAGTTCAGCAGTGTTTCCAGCTTGCTTCTGTCAGCTTGCTGCGACCCGCGGCTGGTGCGGGAAGCTCGACTGTGATTGGACGCAAAGCTGCTCCGCCTACTTCCGGACTGGCGCCCGCCGCCGTCCGGTACTGGCCCGCCGCTTCGTCGTTGGGAAGCAAAACTAAAGCGGCGACCATTGGGCATATTTCTAATAAAGCTAAAGTTGCATAGATCTTCAGATGAAGGAGTAACTGCTGTTGAATCGTCAGCGAATGGAAGTGGGAGGTTTTCTAACGTGTGATGAACCAATGGCTGTCGATCAGCGCTGTGCCCGCCCCTTTTGGCGTTAGCGACGACGGGCTTCCGCCAACTGTACTGACTCCCGCGGCTGTTGCGACGATGGATGTAGGGGGAACCAGGTAAACTCAGGCTGTGCTGAAAACACGCAGAAAAAAAAAAAGAGGTGCACGCGCTGGGCAGAGACAGACAAACAAACAGACAGGCTGTTATACACACTCGGGAAGGGAAGAAGAGATCAATGCACACTTAGCCTGAGACCCACACCTCAGAGAGGATCTTAATGCAGATTTTTATTGCTGTAAATCAACAGGTAAACAGGTATAATTTCTTTTTCTCGTAAAGCAGATTTAAGAATCTGAGATGAATTTATTTGTCACGAACTGTCAGGCCTGTTGATTGCTTCTTTTGTTCTAACAGTTTACTTGGGCCTATTTATCTGTCCGTTTGGAGGCAATCATCTTAGGCAAAAGGCACTAACTTCACTTTAACAAAGTAATACTTGAGTTATAATTACAAGGATACATTAAAGTTCCGCAGACTAGGTGAGCATTAAGACAACACTGTTTTGAACAACTTTTAATTTTACATGTTTTTTCATCGGTGTTCAGAGAGGAATGTCTAAAGATTGAAACCTGGGTTATTGGTGCCAATTTCTATCTAATCGTAGTTGATTTCTGTAATTGTTATTGATCTGTTGATTATCTATCGATCGATAGCGAACCTAAAAGGTCTGAGATTTGGGGATCAGGCATGGTAAATAAAGTGACCACCACAGGAAAAGGGGGACAAAGCACACAGAATATTGGATCACGTATGTGGCAGTCGTCTACAGCATTCATCCACTGAACTATAATATAATACATATAATGTTATATATATACTTAGATGTACAATATATATATATGCAATGATCCACAATATTTTTAACATGTCCAAATTCTGAGCATTCATGTGCCATAAGTAGTGAGCGCTCGTTGTCTATTTGTCATGTCTGTGCCTCTTCTGTGATTGTGATCATGTAACCTGAAGACCACCAGTGTAAGAGAGCCGCTGGTCTCACAGACCGGACTAGGGGGGAGAGGGGGGGGGGAGGGGATTGGGAGGGTGGAGGGTGAGGGGGGGGGGGGGTACTAGCCAACATCCGTTTCTAAAGGCCTTTAGTTTGAAATGAACAAATTCCAGCTCCTTTCCACTTCTGATTTTTTTTGGAGTCTGGCCTAAATACTTATAAAAACAAAACAAAACAAAACTGCATTCTAGTTAACAGTAACTGCTAACACTGTTAACAGCACCATAAAGATTGCAAATGAAACCCTGCATTAAGCAAGTCAAATTATCTCCCCTCTCCCCTTACTCCTCTGTAGGAACCCCCTCTCCCTAACCGATAATCATAATGACAGTTTTGGCAATAAGATATAAAACAGTTAACCCCCCCCCCTTCCCTGCTATCCCCCCTCGATCCTCGCTAAATGTTATGAAGGGAATTATATGCCATTA
The DNA here is from genome assembly GCA_039654565.1 of Peronia peronii. Taxonomy (NCBI): domain Eukaryota; kingdom Metazoa; phylum Mollusca; class Gastropoda; order Systellommatophora; family Onchidiidae; genus Peronia; species Peronia peronii. The sequence goes on along the minus strand of JBCEWB010000014.1, from coordinate 5,100,463 downwards.
ATTCATCACTGGCTTTAGTAATCTCCCCTGAGAACCGGAAGTGAAGCCAGCCAATCAAAATACATAGTTGATAATTTAAAGTTGAGTGAGGGAGCAAATTAACTTATTTCACACTTCAAATTGTGTGTACACATTATTGGGTGCTCGCATTTTTTGGCATAGCGTGTCAGCTGATTTGCAGATAAGACTGAGTGAAAATGTAAATACAGGCTGTACAGTCAATAGGTTTGAGTGGATCTTTGGGTTGTAAGGAAAGTGAGTGTTGAAGTTATCGTCAAAGCCTGGAAAGAAGTGCTCGGATACACCGTGGTGAGCAAAAGAAAAGAGAGAAAGAGGGGAGGGAGGGGGGTGAGGGGGAAGGGCTGTTGTTAGAGATGAAAAGAATAATAAAAGAGAAACTATAATATCGTGTGCTTTGGCTTGAAAATCATCAGTTTTGATAATGTTTATTATTATGATCATTACTTTTAAAATTATATAAAGCAGATACCCTCAATCTCGTCAATCACTCCCATCCCCTCCTTTCCCGATTAAAAAAAATTGAAACAACAGTAAACTGATCTGTTGTAAAGTGACAATAACAACAACAGCAACAAAACAGTATTGTGAAATCTAAAATGATCTTTGGTTGTAGCCATCAGATGCAAATTTTCATGGGCACACGATATACAGAACATCGCAAAGCGTATGATCTATCTAGGCAATGTGAACATTAACCCCAAAAATGACGTTTTGTTGTTGTTGTTGTTGTTTGTTTTTGTTTTTGAGATGATTTAACATTTCTCTCATTATTTTCAAGATACATGGGTGACCCATGAGATTCTTTGCTGTGAATGGTAACAGTATGACAATAAAATGATGATGGTGATGGTGATGATGATGATGATGATAATGATGATGATGTTGATTATGATGATGGTGATGCGTTCTCCAGATTGTTATTTCTTTCTTTCAATGTATTTAGTTGGTTACCAGTTGATAGCCTATGTCATAAAATTTGAGACATTTATATAAAAATAATAATAATGATGATGATGACGATGATGATAGCAATGATGACCCAGCAGAAAACTGAAAAATGGTGTCAGTAAATATTTTTATCAATGCATGCAATGATGGCTGATAATGTTCATGATGTAACCAACAACAAGATTAACAATAAAAAAACAGGTGATATTATGATGACTACGTTCAAGTTGATATCTCTGAAAACAAGGGCAATGTTGCTGTAACTTAGTTCACTGATGATATTGGTTACGCATGTGGCCTAGCCAGCAATCAGTTAAGGTTAAAAAATGTAGCATTTTCTTCTTTAATATTTCATTCTATCGTATGTTGGAATATTGTTTCTACTTATTTGTAATAAAGTATTATATTAATTTACCGATTACCATTCCGTATTTTGATCGTCCAAACATTTTTATGTGGGTGAAATGACGACGAAGACCCCAATAAATAATATTATAATGCATGGTGTTGATCAGTAACAAAAGTAGGCTTTAGAATTTCTGAGAAAAAAAAAAGGCTCTGTCATAAACCTACACCAACAACAACAATAGCAAAGTGAACAGGAATAATCTGAGCTAAACACTGATTACAAGACACTGTGAGTAACAATGCGGATATATGATACCACTGCACTTTCCCATTGCACTTACATCAACCCTGACGTTAATTATTACTTGGAAATTGCTCAGTATACTCACAAAATGCTGAAGTAAATTGTCCCAACTTCTCCAGGAGGAAAAAAGTGGGGAATGGGGAGGTGATTTATAAAGGGAACTGTTTCTACCAGCCTAATTATTTCCCTTTGATGGACATTCGGGTCATTATACCCCCTCCCCCCTCCGGGACCTTAATCCAAAACAGACCCACAAGCACACTAAAGCATTCATCCATTCATTTTGTTTACAACCTATGCTTTTATTTCGATTCGTCCTCCTACCTCCAACAACAACAACAACAACATGCTTATCACCATAACATATTTATAAACATACGTAAATTTGTACTTTAAATTATGCCATGCAAGATACTGAAAGATTCACATATTTGCGCGGATGCAAAGACATTCATAAAATGCATACATCTGAGAAACTCTCGGCACAAGGACACATATGATTACCGTACTTAAATCTAACTATATCTGTCTGTTTTCCTCCTTCCTTCTAATATTTACCTACTCACCATCTCCTTCTTTATCTGCCAACCTACCTACGTAACTATCTACTACGTGCCCCCCTACTATGTGCCTACCTACCTACCTACCTACCTACCTACCTACCTACCTACCTACCTACCTACCTACCTACCTACCTACCTACCTACTTACCTCCCTCCCTCCCTCCCTACCTACCTACCTACCTACTTATCTACCTACCTACCTACTTACCTACTAACCTACCTACCTACTTACCTATCTATCTACCTACCTACCTACCTACCAGCCAGCCTGCCTGCTTGTCTGCCTGCCTACCTATCCACCATTTTACCTACCTACCACTTACCCTCCCACTTGCCTATCTACCTAGCTATCATCCTACCAGCCTACCTACCTAACTTATTTTCTATCTTCCTACCTACAATCTTGTACCTACCATCTTATCTACCTATCTCCTACCTACCTATCTACCTACTACCCATCCACCAACGCTTCCAGGCAGGTGTTCAATCACGTAATTAACTATTTGCTCGCCTGCCCATCATTCCTCCTAACTGCTTCCTTCAATATTTATCTAGTGTCTATCTCCGGATTTGTCTGTCTGTCTATCTGTCTCTTTATTTCTCTATTTATTTGTCCGTCTCGTTGTCTGTTGCTTATGTGTCTATCTGTCTGTCAATCTATCTTATTTTGACACACATACAGATTGACAGATACAGATTACTAATAATAATATTGTTATACAATACAAAAAATGAACAAGACGAAGCCAGATTCACCACCACTATCATCATCATCATTACCACCACTACTACCACTACCACCACCACCACCACCACCACCACCACCACAAACATCATCACATAGCTGATAGCACTATAGTAGCCCTTCATGTTATAATCAAAGCGGCAAAACACCAGCGGCTTGTCTGTCAGTTCTCGTCACTTGTCGAGTAGTCAGCAGTGACAACAACGCCAGCAGCCAGGAGATAAAGTCACTACAACAACAGAACATCTGCCAACTACTTCAACAACATCCACATCAAGGATGAGAGATGCAGAAGAAGAAATAGATAACGACGCATTTATAACAGCATGGAAACGACATGATGATAGTAAAGATCTAATTGCTCTAAAAATGTACTTTTTTAAAATTTCCTTTTTAAACAATTTTGAAAAGCCTCTCCTATAC
>JBCEWB010000014.1:5085951-5097011 GCA_039654565.1 Peronia peronii | reverse complement strand
GAAATGAAAGGAAAAAGAGTGGGGATGTTGAGGATGGGGGGGGGGGGGGGGAAGGAGGAGGGGAGGGAAGGTAGGGAACGGGGATACATTCTCTACATCATGACACAGGTTATGGGACGAGACAATGAGGTATTTACTGAGGAGGGAGGGGAGGGGATGGAAGGGGGGGGGGGGGGGGAGAGAGAGAAGAGATAATTCCTCATGTTGGGAGGACGGGCAGAGAAAGGGACACATATCAAGGTATAAAAGAAAAAAGAGGGAGAGGCAAACTTAGCATGTATGCGAGCAAGGGGGTGGGGGGGGGGGTGGGGAGGAGGGAGAGGGGACTGAATAGATAATATGGCGATTTATCACAGACAGCTAATACATTCAACACTTCGAAAAACAACATCATGGGATTGAGCACTAAGGACCCCGCGATACAAGCCACATAGCCTACAACAACATACTATTATGTAATCATAACATGAGCTGTTACATAATAATATACAGTTCGGTCATAGTTATGTTCACTGTAAGCAAGCCAGGAGAGCACTCAAGCGGACACACAATAAGCAACGAGATCATCTAACTGAATAATCGTAGCAACTCAAGGGACATAATCAATGAGACCTGCAGGAGGGAAAGTAACCTATTGAAGCAAAATAAGGGGGAATAACTGAATGTTTCCTTTCATTGAAATGAAAGGGTCACAACTCAAATAATAAACAGCTAATAGATCTATTGGCATTCTCGTGGAGAGGGAAGCTAATTATAAAAAATAATGATATGATTAGGACGTAACATAGGAATGGGAGATTGCTAAAAAAACACCTCGAGAGAACAAGCTCCTGATTTGACGTATGGTAAGCAGCAGGATAAAGTTGCAGTTGGATGAAAGGTAGCTAGAGTTCTGCAGCTTTTGTAATAACACTTAGATAACCTGCATCACTGAGTAGTCAGCTACTACACCGTGGTTACAGCAAAGAGGCTAGCACTAAGTCTACACAGTGTTGCAAGGACAGATAACACATGACAGATTTACGATCTGCAATAGGGGGATTGTGGGCCCTGAGAGTGGACAGATTTGTCTCGGTTAACATTGTTAGTGATTTCATTTTCTATCCTTTTTTTTTGTCTCTTGCTTTCTTTCCTGAATTCAAGACATGTCCTCTTCAAGACTTATTAATTTTTTCTCTTTCGAGAAATTTTCTTAGTTATCTTTTTCACTACATGTATGTACCAAGATGGCTGATAAAAGGAGGAAACGAGCTGCTGAGTATGACCTAAATTAAACATTAATTAAGCAATGAATCTATAATACAATATGGCTGTAAATCTAAATTCTTTCCTTTGATTTTTTTTATACCGAGAGGTCTGATTTACTGAAGGAAGCCAAAGGCGATTTAAAGTCAAAATTGTTTATGAATAAAGTGCAACTGTTGTTGTTCTCCTTTTCTTCGAATCCTGTTCACTGGAACTAGCAGACGAATTTTCTGCAGTTCATATTCCAAAAGATTGATAATGATACAAGTTCCTAAGAAAAGGTTAAACATTGAACAGCAGAATATTTTTCTCGACAAAAATTTCATGGGGATTAAAAAATGAAATCACCGTACTGAAGCTAACTTCACACACAGAAGGGAGCAAAAACGAAAAGGGGAAGGAAAAAGAAAGAAGAGAAATGAGAAAGGTATAAAGAATATAACGGGATAAGGCGAGGGAGACGAAGAGAAGAAAAGAGAGGGAGGGAAAGGGACAATGGATTGGCCAGAACAATGAGGAGGTTGCTGTCCAAGGATGCAAGAACAAAAATCTTCCCCAAAATTTAAGCCAGCTAAACCTGACTCAAGAACACCCAGCTCCAGAACTACAATGTAATAATAGTTTCGTTTTAATGTTCTCTTATACTGGACCACGGGAAACTTAAAATGTCATAAATAAAGGGTAGTGGGCAAACCAGTTAATTAGAGCACGACGGTTTGAAAGATATCGATGTTAAAGGGTGAACCAAGAAGGTGTTTTTTTTTTGTTAAGTGCGATGTTTTAAAAATTTGAAGATTTAGTGACAAATTCTTATATCGACAGTTTGTGTATTGATATAGTATTATATTATGTCTTAAACAAGGGTGTACTTGTCTTTTTTTTTTTCTCCATAAATTGTGAAATGAACTTTTTTCGGTCTTGCAATATTTTTAACGAAACATACATGGGGTGAATTAGAACTAATAATAATAATAATAATAATAATAATAATAATAATAGGGAATTAGAAACTGATATTGGTGGATAGCTACATATATTAAGTGTTTGATTCATGAAATGGTGGCGCAAACTAAAGTCAACGACAGCATCCTTGTACAACAAACTCTCGGTGACAGAATATTATAGTATCCAGGAAGTTCCCAACTGGAACAAATTCGAAGGGCATCATTCCGGCCACGTGATGTTGGGTTAGACATCACGTGATTACTTCAAAGGAGAAAGAGGAAGGGGCGGGAAGGGCGACGTGCTGATGGAGTTATACGTCATCGAGAAACCTCGTGTGGGTGCCAAATTAACTGAGTGATCAAATCGCTGTTCTTATCTACTGCAGTTCTCAGTGACAGCATAGCTGATTACAGTCAGCACCAGAATGAATCTCTCTCGCTTACCCTTTCGTCCATCTCTCGCTTTCTCATTCTTTCCTTCTTTATATGTCTATACTGTTCAAGGGATACTGCATCTAATGAACCTTTTGAGAAAAAGAAAAAATCTTCAATAGCCGAGATCAAAAAATCATTAAAAAATAAATCTATCGGTGTTCACTTCTGATCTATTTTTTCTGATCTCATTATTTAAAAATATGACTTTTTTTTCATTTTATTTCGTGCAAATGTATCTACTTACATTATTTTTAAAAGGGGTAATGAGATGTTTTTACACGTTTGCAAGAAATTGCTTATTAATGTATTAATTGTGTTCCATCTCATTTGAAATTGTATGGTATCTGTTTGAATCTTGGATTTTACATAAGTCAACGGATTCTTTTTCAGGCACTATAAATTCTAATCGTGTCGCTGCCTCATGGAGGTAATTACAAGCTAATGTTCTTTTGAGTTATAACGGCCTTTCGTAAAAAATATATCTCTAAGATATGACTGGAGATGTAGACTGCAGAAAAGGATAAATATATTGCTTTCTTTGCCTTAATCCGTGCGACCTTCCATACAACGAATCGAGATCTACTACTTTCTTCTACCGGACTTGGATTCGTTCAGTCTGCACTTAATTGAACCACAATGCCAGTTCATTCACCAAATTCCCAAAGCAAATAATTTCTCTCAAATGGTGATTGCATCATCGTTGAGATTATAATTTTATAAGATAATTATGTGAATAATGAAAGAAAAGAAAGCCTCTTCTCGTTCTTCGTTTACATAAAAATAACTTAATTATCTGTTCGGGTTCTTAGTCCTGGAAACATAATGGAATTAACTTTTCTATCAGACAGTTCATGGAATTGGGACTTCAGCCTTTAGATAACACTCGATTTGTCCAATCAGCCACACGATCACAGTCCCAAAGACTGTCACTGAGAATTCTGCAGCATTTCAGAAAAAAAAAATTTAAAAAAACTAAAGAACTGCGTGACGTCACACGAGACGTAGTGGATGACGTCATACTTACTCCACGTATTCCGGCGGATTGTCTGCGCGAGCCATAAAGACACAGTTGGTGATGATGGTGATCATGACAGTCACACTAAAAAAGGTGGCCCAAGTTAAGGAGGAAATCACGTCACAGTTGGAAAGTGAGCAGGGAACCTGTTGTCAGAATCGTTGACATCAGGTCCACGCACAACACAGAGGTCATGATCGTTGACATGGATGGGTCACAGTGACACAGATAGATCTGTGACAGCAAGGCAATTTCTGGTCTGCTCATCATCCAGACTCTTGAACAAGTTTACCATGATGGACATAGTATCATTGTATTTGTTTTCTTATTTAAACAGCAAACAATAACGACAGCAACAAAAAATATAAGAAAATGTGAATGTTGATGAAAACTAGGCTACTATGACGTTCGTGGCTATCAGTTAATAATATTTATGCATAATTATGCATTTAATAATAAATCTTCAATACTGAGGTCAAAGCTATAGACTCAATTTGGAACTAATCTTATGTCCCTATTCTAATAAATCGTTTGTCTATCTATTAGGTTTGATATGGAAATAGTTTCAAACGGAGCCCTGGTTTTTGTGGGAAGGTAAGATTTTGCTAAAAGTTGTCTTAAAGACGTTTTTCCTGCGGTATTGCTGAAGTGCAAAATTGTTACATTTCAATTAGATAAATGGACAATTATCTAATTATCGAAGCTGTGAAAGAGATAATACATTTTAAACTTGAAGAGCCAGAGAAGTTTTGTTAGTCTTTTTCTGCTAGGAAAAAATAATGCGCAGGATATATTGCTCTGAATTCAAACCACGGCATCTGTGAAAGTCTACGTTGTCCGGAGACGTGATCTAGTAATGGCTCAATGAATTTGGAACAAAAATACGGCAAATGGAAGCAGATAGGGATTAGGGAAGGTTTCAGCAGCTAAATGCTATAGTTACAGAGTTGGGGCAGGGACATACGAGTGTATGTGTGTCTTTCGGTGTCAGTGAAGAGGTGAGGATGGGAGCAAAGGGGAAGAGTGACTAGTTAGAGCGTTAGACGATACGAACGACAGTGAATACAAGCCAGACTGTGTTTATTTGGCCGACTGGGGAGAAACGGCTCATTAGAAATAGCGCTCGGACTATGATATTTCATGAAATATTTGGAAGTGAAGGTATGAAAAAAAAAAAAAGCACGCCACGAATTTATGTCATAAAGTTATGCGAGCATGGCTGATAAGCATTTGCGTTATACTGATGCCACTGATTCAAAACAAAAACTGCTTAAAAATTTCAAAGCAAAAGAAAACATAGGGGAAATCTCCCACACATTGTAATAGAATTACAGACCATTCTGAGAGTGCAAAAATTTACAAATGAGTAAATTATTTAAGAAATGAATGATTTCCATTGTAATCTTGGTATGAAAAGGATTTTATAGATTGAAAAATATGGGAAATCAAAAAGTGGACAGACAGTCCAGCCTTTTTGAGAGTATTTCGAGAATACTGTCCTTTTTTTCAAATCCAGTACTATTGTATCTTTCTTTTACTTGGTTCACTGTTGTTCAATAGCCCAGTATTCTTACTTTATTTCGTTCACGATTGGATGGATAGATTACCATTATACCAAAGCAAATGCCTTGGTTTAAACCCAACATTAGATGAATGGTAACACATTCTGAGACTAATGGCTCAAAGAGAGATCTGACTGACCGAGCGTGCTTTATTCTAAGGTCAGATCAACATTAAACCTGCATAACATGACTGCATAGCTAGAGATGTGAAGCGGTTGTCAAAGCAGTGAATGGACATCTCTAACAAATAAGAAATTGATCTAAACAATTGATTTATTCAGTTTAATGCCTGGTTAAGAAAATAATATAATTTTTTAAAAATAAAACGAATACTCTCTCTTGCATAAAGAAGAAAAAAAAAGGTTGAGTTATAAAATTCAGGAAAACAAAGAAAAAAAAAGAAAGCTTAATTGACCACAAGACAACAGAGATGATTATTGGAAAGCAACTTTTTAGCCGAAAGCATTTACGACATTGGAGGAAACATAGTTAGAAAAAAATATGGAATTGATTTGAGCTGAAGCTGAAGACAGCGGTGAACGTCAAGACTGAGACCAAAGGATTTCTCCATTCTTGATTATAACTGCTGCCAATGACATGACTTATAACAAATATATTTTCTTCAGGGAATATGAAAGTAATTTTAAAACAAAATAAAACAAAACAAAAACAACATCAACCAAACATCTGAGTTATTATAAGAGTGATCAACATAAGAATTATTAGAATCACAGTGCTGTAGCTTTGAAAATCCAAACCAGTTTCAAGACAATTCTATATTCACTTTAAGCCTAGAATGAACAAATATTACAATGTAAATGAGACTAAAAAAAAAGAAGAAACAAAATTAAAAATCCCGTTAGTAGACTATTACGTACTGGATTATTTTGATTAAGAAATTCAGCAATTGCAAACATGCACAACATACCATTCGTTAACGTGAACCGTTTCCAAGGCGCTTATTCTTTCTGAATACTCTTATTATGACAAAATCTAAGCCGAATGCAAGTGGACGCTTGCCTATTGTAGATGTGGAGAAATTCCTGTTCTCAGTCTTGACGCGATATTAACTTGCTTCAGATATTCACGTTCAGCGGTTACGAGAGGGCGATCTGAGGCTAGAATAATATACGAACAATGAACGAGGAAGCTGCTGAGAAGCCGTATCATTTCATAAGGACGAAAAAAAAGATAATATTAATAATGATTAAATATAAACACTACATGATCAACGTTAGAGACAGAACAGTAGGGGATTGCGCGTGATTGAACACCTTTGATCCATGGTCAGAGGCATAATAAACATTTTTTCTTCAGACTGAAGATTAGGTTAAATTTTTTAAAATGCCGTTAGTCATACTGGTTCATACGAGTCCCAGGATGACCTTAGCGCGCCAATCCACCACTGTACGAGGTTAAAAAGTTTGGAAGAGCCGAACACGATTGCACGAAAAAAAAAAAATAAATTTCTTTGCTAGCAGGAGCGGCCGGTGTGAGCTACTTACTCCACGTAAGAAGGCGGGGTCCAGGAGGTGAGTGTCATGAAGACACAGTTTGCTAAAATGGTCATCATCACTAAAAGACTAAAAATTGTGACTCAGCGTTAAGAGAAAAATACGAGAAAGAAATCATTCAAATCAATCATTATAATGTCATTGGTCTGTATTGTATATTATTGTAGATGTGGTGTGTCAGCAATTTCATGAAAATTGAACACAAATATGTTTTGTATTTATAGTTTAGTAGAGAAAATAAAGGAAATAATTGAACATCTTATGAGGTGTCGGAAAAGGCATAAAAACAAAAATTTGTGATTGCTTAGATTCAAGCTTGATGTTACATTTTTAATTATAATGTTCTGCTCACAAACGGACACATCACAGTAAACAAAACAAAACAAAACAAAACAATGAAATAAATTCTATGAAACAGGATAGAAGTTTCCTGGGTAAACTCCTTATTCTGATATCTCCGTAGGAGGTTTGCAAGTTAAACAAAATAACACAGCTGGCATAGGCCATGGCTTAAAGACAACATATTATGGTTTTAAAGCACAGAAATTTAGCTTATCCCACAGAAATTTAGCTTATCCCCCCCCCCTCCCCCAGTATAAAGCAGTCAAATACAAATTCTTTTACAATCACTGACGAATCCAAAACTTTGGAATCTTGTAAGTATGCTCAATAGAGGAATTTTATCATTTTTGTGACTCCAAGAACTAAGATAACTATCGATTTAGTTCATGCATGTAGATAAAACAATGTAAAACAAAACTATACAGACACATACTTAGAGATGAAGTCCTGTAGCACAGAGATAATAGTCAGATAAATCATCATAGTAGCAATATAGCAAATATATTTCAAAAACAAAATAAAATAAAACAAAAAAAATTGAAATGATTCGGAATAACTTTACGGAACATCCTGCAACAGGCTACATTATTATTGGAACTGACAGAACAGAGATAGGAAAAACTCATAGCTCTGAGACAGACATTTGTTTCAAATTCAACGAAATGCTGAGATTTAGCTGAAAACCGTGAGAGATGGAAGGAGTTGGATACGAGATCATGAGTGACGTTCTAGGACAGTCGATAAGATCCAAAGGGCAACATAATGTAACATAATGCTACGTTGGACTGTGGAAAGATATAGAAAGAATACATCGACAGACAATGAGTGGATGAGAACATGAATAATGTTCGAGTTTGTTAAAGGATATGGATGGACCAAAATGTAGATGGCGACACGACGGATGGGGTTGAATGGCGACAACAGAAAGATGGCATTGGTGGCGCTGAAGCGGAAGATGCACTTGTCCTTGTTGAGGACTACAAATGTCTGGAAAGAAAAACAAACAAACAAACAAACAAACAATTAAATAAATAAATTAGATAGAACCAACCCAAACTGAGGTAATTGTGAAATTACACTGTGTTGAATGACAATTATGAGAATCTGTACTAGAAATCCACTAAGACATATCTCCTTCTACAGCAAAAAAGTAGTGCATACATCGTTTTAAAGTTGAGCACCAAAAAGATTCTAGATTATAAAATGAACAGAAACTTCAGGGGTATGATCTTTTCTTTTAAAATATGTTATTGGTCAATGATAATGAATCCTCTAGACTATTTGATCCGAAAATAAGATTCAGTCGCGTCTCTTCAAAGAACACTCAAGGAAAGGCATGCTTAAAGTTCACTTTTAATTCAGAAAGTGAAAGGACGCTTACATTTTTATACCAAGAATGTATGGGTTCTACTGTTCTATACTGTTGGTATATCTATCACAAACCCCCCTTCCCAACAACAACAGCACCCAAACAAATAAACAAACAAAAAATCTCCTGAACTTCTTAAGCTTGGCATAGTGCACAGCTGTTCCGTCCTACAAGAATATCAACAGTTAATGCAGTCCAAGCTTTATTCTAAAAATGTGGGAATAAATAGCGATATGATTTAGTTACAAAATTATGTTAAGTAAATTGATCTTCTTGTTTAAAATATTAGAATCCTGAAGGAGCCCCGGAATATCGTCTCTATGGAGTTCTCACGTAACAACCATAGCACATAGCACGATTACTGCTGAGCTATAACGTGATACGAACTCATGGATTCTGCTAACCTTAACATGAGAATAATAAAAGATACAGTAATATAAAAAGGAGTGTTCAGATCACTATATGTCTGTATTGCTCTCTCTCTGTCTTTCCCTCTTTCTTTCTCGCTCTCTCTATTTCCGTTCCCACTGGGCCGAATTTTGGGAGATTTCCTCTACCCATTTTCTTCCAAACTTTCAGAAATTAAAAAAAAAAGGGAAAAAAGGGGGGGAGTTCAAGCTCTCTGTTCACCCTTCCCCCTCCCCCCCCCCCCCCCCCCACCCCAGCAAACCAGACTTTGTGGGGTTTTTTTTGCTTTTTTTTCTTCTCCTTTTTCACTTCTGGAGAATTCCCTCTTTTCCTCTTTCCCATTTGACCAAACTCTGGGGAATTATCTCTTTTCCTCTTTTCCACTTGACTAAATTCCCGGGAATTCCTTCCTTTCCTCTTTTTTTTTGGACCAAACTCCGGGAATTTCCTTATTACACTATTTCCCATTTGATCAATCTCTGGGGATTTCCCTCTTGTTCACATCTTACCAAACCTTGGAAAATTTCTGCTCTTTCTCTGTGCCACCCAACTGATCAAAAGTTGGAAAGTTTCCTGACTTCTTCTTTCCCACTCCCTGGAGAATTCATTCTCATATTTGTTCCAAATTCGACCAAATTGAGGAAATTTCCTCTTTCTTCTTCCCTCTTATCAACTTTTGAGACTTTGGCTTTCCTCTGAGACTAAACTGCATGTTATGAGACCTACTTAATTATTCCCCTTCCATTAATCAAGAGTTGCTTGCCATGTTACAATGTCAGTTATATGATTATTGTGTTATATTTATTCTCATTATCAACGTAGGTCCACTAAAAGAGAATTATTTGTCACATACAATGCACCTGTCCATCTATAACCTGAGATGTTGTATTTCTGATGTCTGATATTGTATGATAATGTTTGTGGCTAATTATGTATATGTATTAACACCAATAGGTGGTATAATGTCTGGTATGGTCTGAATGCAATTAATCGAGTTAACCCCTCCGCTATGAGTCTTTGTATTATTTTATGCTGGTGAATGCTGGTTCACAGGACAAGAGACACAATACTATGTTAGATGTTAGATGTATATCTCCCTCAACAAAGTCCTGTTTATAAGTTCTTACCTCAAACAATGTGAAAACCCTTAGCATTATGTCCCCCTCCCTTCTCTCTCTCTCTCTGTCTTCTACTTACCTTTTGATTATGGTAGAACTCGTCCAAATCCTCCAAGGGTTTCCCGATATACTCAGGCGGGTAGTCTTCCAGGGAGGGTGGTAACCGCCGGCCCGCCTCCAGCTTAGGGTTGGGCCTGAGGTTCTCCTCATGATGACTGGGCTCATCCAGGTCATCATCGTCATCGTCCGACTCGGGCGGAGCCTTCTCAGCGCGCTGGACCAATAGGAAAATGTGAATGACATGATAGGTATGGCATTGACATGGATTTTCAAAATTCTTGATTTATGGAGATCCCAGAAGAATTTTCTTACTCTCCGAAAAGCCATGCCTTTACTTCAACAAAATGCTCATTTAATATAAAAATAAATATAAATATTATTTGTTCATTCAATGAGTTTTTAAATTGATCATTTGCTTATTCACAATCTATTATTAATATATGACTCAAAAAGATTATGCATTATATCCCAACTAGAGCCAGAACTCTCTGACATCATACGCTGGCTCGAGTGACCGATCCACCATTGTCATTGTTAGAACACAAAAGCAAGCGCGAAGTAGGTCAACTACTACAACACTAGACTTCAAATTCAACGACATGCTGAGACTTAGCTGAAAACCGTGAGAGATGGAGGGAGATTTACTCCGATCGGAGCCAAATCGCGCTCCTAAGCTTTAAATATCTCATATCTGAAAGCACACAGATAAATCAAATTTGGCACAATTCTCAGTTACCAATATCCCTAATCAAAGCATATTTTTCAAAGAATGCAGCTGTTGTATGTTTTTAAACTTATTATTTTTTTCATAGAGATGGTTTACAAAATGAATGCTTTGAAGCACTAGATCTATATTATATAGAACTAGATCTAGAGCTACTAGATACTACTACTAGCTACTAGCTACGTTTGACATTACAATAGACCATAATCAAATGAGAAAATATTATTTAATGCATACAGGCTTCGTAATTTGAAATAGATAGATAGATAGATAGATAGATAGATAGATAGATAGATAGATAGATAGATAGATAGATAGATAGAT
>JBCEWB010000014.1:5068171-5085851 GCA_039654565.1 Peronia peronii | reverse complement strand
GAGTGAGTGAGTGAGTGAGTGAGTGAGTGAGTGAGTGAGTGAGTGAGTGAGTGAGTGAATGAGTGAATGAGTGAGAGAATGTGTGAATGAGTGAGTGAGTGAGTAAGCGAGTGAATGAGTGAGTGAGTGGGAAAGTGAGTGAGTGGTTGAGTGAGCGATCGAGTGAGTGAGTGTGAGTAAATCAGTGAGTTGATTCACGACAAAGAACGAAAGGGCTTAGCCACTTCCAACGGTCAGAAAAACAAATAAATTGTCTCCTTTGAGAATTACTTTTTTGTATTCATTTAACTCACACGCCCGCACTTTTTGCTTTCTCATTTTAATGGTTCCAAATGGCTGCTTTTCCCTTGTCTTCTGGAAGAGTCCCCACCAACAATAACAACCTGCCTCTGCACACCTACTCTATCTCCTATCCTCTATCTGGTTTCAAGCCTTCACTTGTTCATTTTCGCCACTCCGCCCCCACCCACATCTTTTTAGTTTCCCCAGCCCTTTCTGTACGTTTTCTCTCAACTCATCCATCTTCCCCACTCCCAGGACTTATCCCTTTTGTTTTTCTTCTTTCAATTCATCTGTTTATCTTCCAAATTGTTTCCTCCCTGTTTGGCTTTATTTAATTTCTTACATTCGCCCAATCCTCATCGATCTTTTTACCCTTGAACTCTCTTCCTTTCTTCTTTAACTCGGTCTAGCCCCCCGTCCCTCTTCCCTTCTTCCCCTACCCCACCCTTTTCTCTCCCCCGCCCCCATTAGCCGCCTCTGTTTTGTGTTCTTTTGTTGTTGTTGTTGTTGTTGTTTTCCTTGTTTTCCTTCTTTCAGTTCCGAATCATTTCTTCTTCTTTATTGCCTTTCCAGTCAGTTTCACTCTCTAATTGTGATAAGCCCTCCTGTTCCGTTGTTCCCTGTTCTGTTCTTCAAAACACATTACTGTAATTCTCTCTGTCTCTCTCGTTCTGCATTATCTCCGCTCTTAGTTCAAGTCTACAGACTTTCAAGCAGATCCAAAATTTTCCCCCCAGTTTCGTCCTGACTTCGACATCTCGACGCTTGACTTACCTATTTCTCATAAATGTCACTGCTAGTAACATTAGAGGCTCCAAACTGTCTTGAGGGCCAAATTCAAGAAAAGTGAACCAGTACAGAAATGTCAGTATTCAAGATCAAGGAAGTAGTCAGATAAAAAAAAAGTCAACCGCATACAATTGCAATTTTCTTAAAACAGTGGCAGAGGCCCTCGGGGACTATATATTGATTAGGCTTTGAGGAATCTGCCTACGGAGAGCACTGGAAAAGGTAGCACAACCATGTAAAATTTCCTGCTTGCATCAAACCATTCAAGTCAAATACATGTGCAGTCATTGATACGGGTGAGAGCTAAGCCTAGAAGAGCAGAAAAGGAAAGAAAGGAAAAACAATGAGCTTGTCCGTATTCTTCCAATGACTGTTCACGAGATGGTATTGAATGTTTCGTTTGTTCTAACATTGGGAACCGTCACGTGATCGTTGTACTTGTCCTTTATTTCCATTGTGGAACACAACTCGATGCGAACAATCAATCCAATAGGGGCCATTATTGCGCTGCTTATTATTCTACGAATAATAAATAGGGTAAGAAGGAAGATGAAATAATCTTCCTTGCAGTTTAATGAGGTATTCTGAGATTATTCACGCGGCCAAGGAAATTGCGCACACATGGATTTGCTCACATGGTGTGGATATCTTTGAATGCCCATCATTGGTCAATAGCTGCCTGCCATGGGCAGAGTATCTACATAAATCAGTGTGTGATAGAAAATCTCTAAATTATGACTGTAACCAATCTCCAAATACCTCACTGGAAAGACCCGTTAACTTTACCCCGTTAGTGGACAACTACATGACAGTCGGATTTCACTTACCGTAAGACGTGGCTTGTATCCATCTTCTGTTAGCTTAGCTTACTTTTATTTGACCCTTCAGCACCGAAAATGGGGCTATCTCAGCCATTCTGGTTACCATTTCGAATTGCTATTCAGTTCCGAAGAGCAGAATCCATCCATGACTGCATGTCACTGAAGTAGCAACTATAAAAATATGTGCCAAAATTAGCTAGGCTCAAAGGCCTTTATTGTGTTATATTATTAGTCCGCCTTCCCCTAGATGAGAGTAGGGACTTACAAAAAACAAGGTAAATTAAAATATTGATAAGTGTCATGATTCCTCTTGCCCAAGTAGCATCTGGCTTGGCTAGTCTTCCGGGTCATTTTCAGTCTGAACCAATAGAGTTCACCAATATTTCGGGAAATTCCATCTTCCCACATCCTTGGATTTGCCTTGGCCGTAAGTTCTTGGTTTGACCCTGTTACGGTGGATAGGAAATATATGACTAAAACTTTCGCTGTGAGCCTGTTGAACTTAGATGCCCTCCATATAACAGTAGTATGCAGTGTTACTGATTTAAAGACGTAGGAAAATGCCTGACGTACTCCGGCTGGATTTTCCCCGAAATCGTGTGTTCTACTATTCAATATCATTTTGAGTGAGCCATGATCACTTACTTGAAAGACGCCGGAGTTACCACTGCTCAGCGAATGGCCTGGTCTTTTTGTAATCACTTTAATCTTGTTAATATTACTACAAGCATGATTTTTTTAAAGGTAGCATTCATTGATCAAAAACAAAAGATTTGCTACAAAAATATTGTTACTGGGGGAAAATGACTAACCCGAACAAGGTTCAGAACAAAGGCAGCGATTCGTTTATGAAATGCCCATGGCCTCAACTAATTTATTTGTGACGGTTAATTTTGAAACAATTAGAGAGTTCTGTTGTAATTTCTGCATAAGCCTCGATTATGAAATGTACGAATGTTGTCACAATGTCGAACCGAGCTCAAGTGTTCACTTGCCTCAGTGACAAAAACTACATGTTATGACAGGGATTCAATCAAAACAAACACAGAGGGGACGTTTTTTTCTGCTGCTTCCAAGAGCTTGGGTATAGCACAGCAGCAAACCCATGTACACTATCAATTATGCTGCCTGGAATATTCTTTTTTCCTTTTCATTCTTAATCATATACATTCTGGAATTTTTCTTTTTATTGCTAATAATACATTCAAGAGTATTCTTTTTTTTTTTTTTTATCATGAATTCATATCGTTCTGTCCATGAGTCTTAATGTTGTGCCACAGGAGACAATTTCATCTGCACAGTACATGTACTGTGAGTACAGGGGGAAAAAAGTCAAAATGAAGCTTGCGAAATATGCTTAGTGAGTAGATATCGATGGTAAGTTTTTCAGAATGTGATAGCACAAACCGGGCAGCTAGTAATAAGAATGTGTATCAGTGTATCAGTGGATGCACAAAATTACTGCTGTACATACTGGCGATAATTAGCCCTACAAGTGTCCAGGACTGATCTAGCCAAAGATTATTACTCATTATACTTTGCGTTTTTGGAACCGGTCTCCAAATGTCATACAAGACGCCCCGCGGGGACCCGGGATATATAAATAGGCTTTCTGCTCCTACCTGCAGGTGGTGAAAGCCCGCCATCGGTGGGATGTCCCCATGAAATGCCATCCTCGACATTCCATGGGCGACATCTCTTATCTCTCTCCTTGCTCCTGTCGTCTGTCTTCTGTCCCGTTTTCTTTCTTCTTGACTGTAAACGTATCTGACCGTGTTTGGCACAATATAGCCGTAATCGTGTTGATGTGCCGTTAAATCCCAACACAAACAAACAACACAAACAATCATACGAGACAATATCACAACTGCAATCTTTTCAAGCTAAAAACGGTATAAGACCATTAATGTTGAACATGAATTTACAAAACAACAACTACACACATCACAAAACAAAAAACCTAAAGGAGAGAGCTGGGCATTCCAACAGACTGTGGAGATCATTTCATGAACATACAAAAAAATAATAGTAAATATTTTTTTTTTCAAAATATAAAAAAAAAATACGGAGAAAGAACTTGGGCGTTATAGTAGTAAGTACTGACAGTCTAAAGTTAATGAAGATGAAGTGAACTGGTGTCACCATAAGCCGAGTAGTCAAAAGTGTTAAGATTTTACTACCACTCAATACAAGACATGTATAGAGTTGCATCTTGCTAAAATCTCTGGCTCAAATATGTTAACACGTAAAGTGAGTCTGATCGCTACCACTGCCCGTTATGCACATATTATACTTTGATATGTATGTGTATATTCTTGATGTAATGTCAGTTTTGACATCTGAATATCACTGATGCCGGACTTGACGCAAAATGTTACTAATGCCGGGCTCGGTGCAAAATAGCGCCTCCTCCTCCCCTCCCCCCCCCCCCCTCAATGCTGATGAGCCAGTCAAAAAACCAAAACAAAACAAAATAAATAAAAAAATCCGACCCTCTCAGGCGCAAGAAAAGAATGTTCTCTTCGACCTATTACAATAACAGAAAACATTCAATGAAATACACAAACACATCTATCGATTTCCAAATATCTTTATTCTTCTAAACATTCAAAACTGCGTAAATATGTGCACTGTAGAAACCTACACAGAATAACAGTCATTAGACGGTTGGAAAACAAAGGAAAGAAAAGGAAAGGGGAAAGGATGGTAGGAGCGTATGTCACCAAAATAATGGAACAAGTTTATGGGGGAGCAGGAAAGAGTAGACTGTCACAGATACGGACATACATGTATCCGCTACCATAGGGAAACGAAACCAGGACAGATCGCTCTCAAAAACTGAGAATATATGGATAAATGAATGAGGGGAAAGGGCTGGTAAAACTCAATAAATGCAAAACAAAATCATCAATGTTATTATGTCCCGTCTCATCATTATAAAAACATACATAAAAAAAATATAGCTGATGCTGCTGACAATGATGATGAGAATCATGATAAAATGACAAGAGTTTAAAAACAAATAAACAACATCATGTTAACATAATTATTAGAGATATACAATGTTTTGAGGAAAAAAAAAAATCAAAGCTAATCCAAAGAATAACAAATACAAAGTCAATCATAAATATGGTAGTCCTGTCATTGATACGGGTCGACTGGAAACAGATGCAAACCTGTCTGAAGACTTGGTCTGGTTTATGTCACAGATCAATAAACTCATCAGATCGGCTACACAGTTATTTCCCCGGCGATGGACTCTGAGGAGTCACAGATCACAGCAGACCTATCTGAATGAAGTCTCACTTCTCCTTCATCATGATGGCAATCTTGACCAAAGTTACTTTTTGAAAGTATACAAAAACTTGGGGGGAACAGCGCTACATTTATCACAGGCCTGTGGGTTATTTCCCCTAGAGTTAAACTGTTCCTTAACGTTTTCCTGTGGCGGGGACTTCCATTTAGTTTGATTTTTTTTTTTTTCATTAAGTTTTAGGAAGAGAAAGTGCCGTCTCTCAAAATGAGCATGAAATGAAGAGGGCAGAACAGGAGATGGATGAAAGGAGACATCTTTACTGTTTCTCCCAGCCAGAAAATTTGAATATTTATTATATTTATTTTTCCTGGGCAAAAAGGATACGTGATTTTTTTTTTCTTTAAATACTACATCAGTTCGCTAAGTAATAACAGACTTTTTCATATTGAGTTAAAATCCAATGGAAACTGACCTTACCCAAGACAAAAAAGGTAATTGGCATCTTTGTTTACTATGTCCTAGTCTCTCTGTTATCCAATTGTCTCCAGTATCAATAGGGTCTTTCAAGTCGAACTTCTTTGGACCGTTGATTCATACTATGTCAGCTGGTTCCGAACATCCAACTGATACACAAATATAAATCTCTATGATAACATACTGAAATGCCACCACACATCATACTGTGACCAGACCATGGCCAAGACGTGACTTGTCTTACTTCTTTTGCAATGTAAGACTACTTATATGCCAATCAAAGCAGCAACCACGTAAATCTCAATCGATTGGCTGAGGCCATAGATAATGGATAAATACAGACACACAGACAGACATAACATATAATATAATAAGATTTTATTACAATTACAGTGATCGTAGCTGTTTTGTTTTATAATTAAAAAATACTATACACTGACGCATTCAAATTAATGAAAACCTAATGCACTGACTGACACATTCAAATTTCACACATTCTATTACACAGTTGCAGCAAAACAATACAAATATATAAAAAAGCCACCATTATAGTTGGGGAATCCGAGGAGATCAAGATTGCAGAAACATAAGTGGATGAAGTGAAGGATGGTGAGTGGATGGATAATACAGTTCAGAGCAGATGAAGAATGCAGTTGTAAACCAAAGATGCAGCAGTGATGTGATCACGAAGATGACAAAAATGATTGACTGGTCAAACAAGCATCATTCTCAACATCTCCTCTCCAGAACTGCACTTGTGATATCTAATGGTCTACATACCCATTGTTCATCAGCGGCATGGTCACAGTTAGTCTGTGTACAGTTGTACAGATTTCTTTTAGTGTATATCAGGAAAATGACTATAAGACAATAGAAAATATACCTTCCGCCCAAAATGAACCATGGATAAAGTTATCCATATATCTTAAGACCATTATTTCGTAGAAGTCCTGTACAAGGATATAAAATCTGAGGGAATGGGATCTTGGAATTGTCACTTCCAGTTGAAAATCACAGAAACAAATAGAGAGGACTAGAGCACTGCTCTAACCAGTACAATCCAGGTACATGTAGATTGGCTGGATCACCACAAGTCTTTGAGAAAGGGCTGCCACAAATCCTTGTCAGTTTCTGTCTAACTAAAAATTCAATTGGTCCAACTATCTGACGTTCATCTATGTCCAGGAATTTATGTTCTGTATCACCTTTATCCTTTACCTATTATTTCCTCTAAATGAACCTATTCTATGAATCATTTCCTCTGAGAAGCAATGAAGAAAAAGTACACTGTAATTTCTTTGAGACAAGATAGGTTGTTGTGCAAAGCCAATCATCTGTTCGGAGAATAACATACACTGTGGCATAAATCACACCACCGGGAGTCAATACTAACTTGGATGTTCTTACACTCCATTATGTGGCTTGCCTCTATTAAAACTATGTGAAGGGATAGTACAAGACACAATACTAGTTGATCAAATTGAATGGACTGCCGGAAGACAAGTACTAAGTCCTATACATTGGTGCCTCAACTCCCTCAAATTTGGGCAAACCAATAAAAAACAACAACAAAGACAAAACACTCTTCAGCACATTCTTTTTTTCAAGCAGACCTCTTTGGCAAACAATTACTGGTGTGAAAAATATCCAGCGTAAATTATAAGTTTTAGTTTCTCTTATACATAAAATAAAAGCCTGGGGGTTCAAGGTCAACAACAATGGAAAAATGATAAAAGAACAATCTAGGATTTTAGATCTCACAATGGAAGAACTGAATGCAATCAAATTTGAAGGAAAAAAAAACAATAATAAATTAAGCAAAATCAAGTATTAGGCATCATTATGATTAGTGATAACGCTAATATCTAGCTTTAACTTTGAAAGTACAAACTTTTTACCAAACTACAGTAAATTAAATCCTACTGGATCTCCAGCTTTTATATCTCACAAGTTTCCTTCCATTTTGACCTCGCTCAAGCTTAGTCAAGTAAAGACATCAATCTATGCCGGTGTATTCTCCTATTAATTGTTGACAACGTTGACATTCTTTGGATTTCATGAATATTTTCACAGTACACAGATTACAGTAGGGAAACTCAGATTCAGAATGAAAAGATTTCTTATTAAATCCTTCTCAATGTCCTTATGAGCAGAGCTAATGGTTTCACGATGAGCTAGGCTGATGCTGCAAGCAGTCAATGACCCAACCAGATTAACGGGAAGAATTAAGTGGATGCCAGTCCGTGAGGAGCCCAGCATTGATGGAAGTATTGCACATGGCGGATTGAACCGTCAGCAACACCACTGTATTGCTACAACATCCATAATAAATAGTATACCTTAATCATAAAATGAAGTCAAAATTGCTAAAAAAAAAAAATATAGCAATACAATTAAAATCCAAAGACAAAGAAACTTCTTAAACTCCTTTTTCATGATGCTGTTACCTTGAGCATGATATCGTGACTCAATCAAGTCATACATACTAAATCCAACTCTTGTCAAGAATATGCCACTTCAGCTGATGAGAGAAGTGTGTCTTGTAAACCATATACAACTAAAGCTTCTTGGTAATTTTGATTTAAACCTCGAATATGAATATTTGAAATACTTGCAAAGCTATTAATTTCAAGGACAAAACTACATCTTAATGCGAAGAAAGGGACACATGAATTTACATTATAACACAAGTTTAGGGTATACACTGAGGACTGATGACATATGAGTCCGCACCACGGAGGAACATCAAATTTCACAAAATCAGATTTTTTCTTGTGGCGCAAAGGGAAATAATCCTTGAATTTTTATGCAGACTCATACACCATTGTCCACATTAAATCCGGTTTCTAAATACTTTTTCCACTTCTTCAGTTGCTCACCCCCTTTCACAGAATTTCAGTATTTGCTCTGCCCTCTTCTAACCAAACATTTGTTGTGCAGAAAATCAAATTTTACATGAGAGTCAAAAACCATTATACTCTGGTATTCAGTAAATAATTATTCCATTAGATTCAAATTATTAGATCTATATAAAATCTATATTTTCCAAGATATCAAGAATAAAGAATCTGACAAAGACTTTACTTGACCTAGGTATGCAAATGGGGCATTTTGTCTATCTTGAACACACTTTCTACTGAATGCAGTAATATTTTTTAAAAACAGATTGCACCCGGAATAACAGATGTATCTATAGTTAACTTCTTAAATAAATGCTCTATCAATGATATCATACAATGCTACTTACTCACTGTCACTCGTTTGTCACTCATCAGGAAATCTGCTTTCAACAAACAATCAGTAAATGTTATACTGATCCATACAGCTATGCTGACCATTCATTCTCATGCCCAGAATGCCACTGAGGCAGACTGCCAGCGGTCAAAACTTCAGATCTCGCTGCATGATAAATTACTCACTCCAAGTGCAAAGTTATAATCAACCGGTATAGTGGGTCACAGTTTTCAATGTGCAAAATTTACAAACAAGAATCGGATCTTTACTCTGTAAATGTCACTTATACACAACAATAGAAAAATGTCTATCGGAAACAAAAGCAAAAAAAAAAAAAAAAAAAAAAAAAGAACAAAATTTCTATTAAAAAAAAAACTTAAAGACCTTTAAAAAACTACAATAAAAACATATAGACAGCATTTATTATTTAGCATCGATGTTTTCACAACTATAAAGAAATAAAAAAGCAAAGTGCCATTAAAATTGGCAAAGAAAAAAAAAGCAAAATAAAACACTAAACTCGTGTGGTAACAATTGTAAAATTGAAGTGTTAAAAACTGGCTCGGCAAAAAAAGGTAAACAATCTCCAAATACTATAGGGACCGTATCCAGTGTCATGTTTGGAGACACTTTCATCTCATCAACATGAAACTTCCCAACATAGGTAGACAACAATGTGAAATAATCTTAAAAACCTGGCTGTTCACTCAACAAAACAAAAAAACAACATTTTTTAAAAAGCACTGTTTTGAGAAAAACTCAAAATTTCTGAACACAACCGGGATGTGAACTCTATACAAAAGTTTACTGGGTGGCCCTGATGCTAGCCAGAAGATTAATTTCTAGCTAATCCATGGCTTGCTGACTAGATGAACCACTCACTGAATGGGTGTCACAATAACAGTTAACTCTACTACACACTGAATAGAGGACTAAGAGGGCATCAAGCATCATCTGCAGCTGACCAAGAGTATGTCACTAATAACTCTATTTCCTTTTTTTTTCAACATAAACAACAAAGCACCATATGAACTGCAGGTTTGTAAATGGCTCATAAAGAATACAAAGCTTAGCTAAAATATACAACCTACCACTTCACTTATGAATGAAAAGCCAATATTATGCACTCTTCTGAGTTACAGGCTCTCTACTAAGACTTTAAAACTCAGGTGTTATTTCAATGGAGTTGTGTCACTCTCTTTGAAGAACAAATAAAGATCTCACAATCCTTTATATTCTCATGACTGAACATGAATTTGTGCCTTCTTGTGGCAAACAGTTTGATTCAGTCTGATAGTACAGCTTCTTGCTATCTGTTTTAGTAACTACAGCTGCCGGTCACTATTGAAAATAGTACTATTACTCATCCGTATAATCCTTTTAACTGTTTGGATCCTTGCGGAACCATTCTCTGAAACTCTTGTCATTGAAAAAAAAAATCAATGCAAAGAAAAAATACCAACTAAATTTCCTGAGAATGCCTGTGTTCCATAAAGATTAAAATGAATGTGACTGCTAACTAACAATAA
This sequence comes from Peronia peronii, assembly GCA_039654565.1. NCBI lineage: Eukaryota > Metazoa > Mollusca > Gastropoda > Systellommatophora > Onchidiidae > Peronia > Peronia peronii. The sequence continues at coordinate 5,075,466 of JBCEWB010000014.1, read as the reverse complement.
AATAAAACAAATGACTAAGAAGAGGGAAGTCCACATCCAGGACAATGATGTCCAACATGAAAACATTAAATCAAGGAGAAACACAACCAGCTATGTAAGGAGAAATGGAAATGAGATGATAAAACAGTAAACTACTATCTTTGACCCGCAATGTTGTATGTGGTTTAACCAGTCTGGATTTCTAAACAATGCAACAGAATATAAGGGTTTTCACCCAAAACCTGAACAATTAGTGATACACTGTTTGAAAAGAGCTGGACCATGTCAGCTGCATGTAAAGTCCTAAGCTGCTGTGCAAATCGAAGTTTTAGTGTTAGCATTGTTATTTCTGAGGTTAATTAAAGCAGCTCTCTACATGTTCAGCACTTTATGGGAGAGAACAGGGGTGTATATAATTCTGTCTTGATGCCCTTCAGGCAGATGGGTTTCTGAGCATACTTCATGATGCAAGTCTCAAACTGTTTATGACTTATGCATATGAATGATAACTTTGTATTATTGTAATCTGACACTGGAAACATGAGTATTTCACTTTCTTCTTCTAACTTCTACACAACTGTTCTGTTTCTCCAATCATGATATGAAGCTGATTTTGCACAAACCCAGAGCAATTCACTGAGGATGATGCAGAGTGAAGTATCTAACTGACTTAGTTCCTGTGGCATAATGCTCAATATCTATGAAAATTTTTTAATTAAGTTTTCTCCCAAAAGTCTTGGAAAATTCCCTCACTTTCAAATTCAATCCAGTGACCAAATGACAAAGGCAGAAAAAAAATCATTCCATGACACAACAATGTGAACTTGCTATGAAGTTAATACAGTAGCATAAACAAAAAAGTTAGCATCTGTGGAGATTCAGTAAAACACAACCATAAAATATATCTGCATATATATACAATCAGCAGATGTCCTGTACAACCAAATCAGAATGTATTTGCAGAATTGTTTTTAGAAATGAAAAATGGAACATATTTTAATCTTGGGTCAGTAATAAACTAAAAGTTCTTCTAACAGGGAGGTGGTCAACTGAAACATTCTACGTCCATGTTCACAATCTCTGTGATCAACTCTGACATCATAAACTCAATTTCTGAAATTCTGCATGCTCAAAAAAGCGCTTCCGGATGAGTTTGAGCGCCATATCTCAAGACATCACCAATGAAAACTTTTAGAAGGCAAAAACTGAGAATATTCTCCAACGAACAGAATTTTCAAAAGTTCTGATTTTGTGGTAATCAGGCACAAGTAACGCATACTACAAACATATCAAAGCAGCTGTACCTCATGTTCAATCATGCCACGTAGGATGATCGATTTTTTTCCTATGAAAATCAATAACAGCAAAATTATCAAGTAAGTAAAATGGATGAAAAATTCATGCTCCACAAACAAAATGACTATGTACAAATAATTAATATATGCAAAATGAAGAAATTAAACAATATAATGATTAGCCATTATTAAATCAAACTGAGGGCACCTTGCAAAACCCAAGAAAGAAATCTGCCTGACGGTAAACAAACAGTTCAATTTTTAGTTGAAAGTATGTCCCTAGAAGTTAATATCTGCCATGCATTTAGGACCAAATAGGGCAATGGGGTCATATCTGATTTTGTATGATTGTTCTAATGTTGAGAAATACTCCAAGTGACTTCTGAGAATGAGCATTGAAAAATATATTTTCATTTGACAACTATTTACCATCCTACAGATTTCTGCATAAAGCTCAACTTCTACTGTTTGGCATGGATTATTTCCTTTGTGACACAAGGTCAGTTTGCTTTTTATCACACACATGCAGTAAAAAATGTGCGATGAGCAGAATTCGTTACTATCGTCCCAGTGATTTCAAGAGTATGACGAATGCTGTTTCTTACAGCAGCACTCTTGGCACTTTTACTGTGTAAAGAAAAATGCCAGGCTGCATTCAAGTCATGAAGGGATTAAGTGCTCTTCCTATTTCAACAACGAGCATGTCTTGTGAGTATTCAACACCGACACTGGATAATGCCTCTGAGTTGAGAACATTTTTATAACAGTTCATTACCACTGGATAAAAGCAGCTGGGTCTTGAGAACACAGTACGATAACATGATAATTCACACAAAATTACATTAATGCATTTTTTTTATGAGCATCCTAACCAAATACAAACATGAAAGTACATGCATTATGGACTTAGGGAAAATTTCATTATCCAGATCATGTCTGCACTCTTGCTTTAATGACATTTGTATTCGGAATTTTCCTAAGAGTACCAAGAATAATGTCTATGAAAACAAAACCATCAGCTAGACAAATATACTGTATAATATTTACAACAACTGAAGTAGCCTTCTACTTGAACACAGCACAGCATCAACATAACAAATATGTTAAATAAAGATATATACAAAGTATACAGATCCGATTGTGGCCTGTTGGGCAATATAGACTGGTAGCTTCTGGCCACAGGTAAGTCAAGCCCATGTGGGATTTTCCCTCAAACTAAGAACTTCCATCAAATGTATCACAGTAAAGCTAAATGAGAACATAAAGAAACAAACACATAAAATTCATAAATAAATAAATTACTGATTTTCCAGTTTGCAATATGCTTTGGCTGACTTCTAGCTAATTAATAATAAACATTCATTGTTAAACTAACAGAACAAAAAAAGGAAATCTTGTGCCACTGTCAAAACTCATTATTTTTGTCTTGTAAATTCTCCTTGCTTCTCCTTGATCTTTGACCCGAAAGAGTCTGTATGCTTTAAGGCTTAAACTCTCTGTCAAGTTTGGTCCTATATCCGTTCATTTCTTCTGCATATTTATCTCATGTCATTTCAGCTTCAGTGCATTGACTCTAGGAATCAGTTTTGCAACTTGAGGTCACTGTAACGGAAATGTCTTCACTGAGACCTTTCTGTGGTAACAACAGCTTCCACAGTGTGACTGTACACAGAAGATGACTCTGGACAATGTTTTCAATTTCCAAAATGTTGTTTTGGTCATTCTCTGAAAGACTGTATCAAATTTTATCTCCAGACTGTATAACAAGCCGAATCATTAGCAGCAACATCAATTTTAGTTTCAACATTTTCTTGTTTTTCACTTTTCACAGATATCACTGGCAAAAATTGTAAACTGAAAATTCTATCATTGAATTTGCTCAATCTGACCTACATAAGACAAATACATGTAGTACAAAATGTTACTCAAGGAAGGACAAAGTAACATAATTTGGAATCTCAGCCACAGGGTAATTCATTATGATTTCCATCACTTACAACATTCATTTCTCTTTCTATCACTGATGTTCGTGCAATGCACATTTGTGACACTTGCTAACAAAAAAGCCTTTGTGCCAGTTCTTTTTCACATGCTTGCAAACTTACAGTTTATGATTGGAAAACTTAGTGAAAACATTCATGCTAGCAATAAGATCAACGATTATTTAAGCATGTATGTGAGGAGCACAAGTATCTAAATCTCAGCCAAACACATACTGATGACAAGGTTCTACTCCACACTGTAACTGCCTGTTGCTAGTAAGCAACAATTAAGTGGGTGCAGCCTGACAGTAAGGGGATCTGATCAACTTGAAAATGGCAAGAGTGACATGAACTTTAAACTGCAGAGACTGCATCGTCAGCTCATCTACCAACCTACATATTAATATTTCAAATGAGCGAAAATACATTCATTTATCTGAGATGACTCCACATACTGTAAGGATGATATAAAACTCATATTCAGATCCATGACTGAATTGATGCGACTACCGGTCAACTTTCTGATAAGTTAAAATATATTTTGAAATTTAATGAGATAACTTATGTTGTGAGGATGGTACAAAACTCAGTCAGTATAACCTGATTCACAATTAAATTATAGCAAAACCAAACCAAAATGAAGGCAATGGTAAAAATTTCCCAGTGAATTGAAGTCTTAAAAAACTGGTAACAGCAGATTACAAGATTCCTGAGCTTTGTGGACACAATATGTATCTAATAACTATGGAGTGTTGCTCACATAAAAATACTGTGATTTTTCATGCTTTCTCATAATTGCTGTACTAACTGAATTTCTGCTGATGAAGTCACTGAATGTTTCACTTCAAAGACAGATGGGTGGAAAGGAAGAGTAGTCCTATAATGATGAAAATTGAGGTTCCATGAAATCGTTCTTTGCACAAGAAGAACTGTCACTTTTTTGTCTACAGGAGAGCAAGTTCTGAGGGTAAAGCTAGTGTGCAAACTGTGTTGCACTGACACGACAGGGAATGGGCTGAGTGTGGCAGGCTCGGTAAGTTAAATGCCTGAGCAGTGCTGAGGATTCATAATACATATTGTTTTCTGAATTTCACTTTTGTAATAACAGATGTCTTCAACTGAACAACCACGCTGCTCTGTATCATTTTTCCCCTCCTGCTTTTTTTTTTTTCCCCAAGATTTTGGCACTGTTGCACCTAAAGTTTCCTAAGTTTTCCTGACAAATTTCTCCCCTGAGAAAATCCATATATCGTAGAAAATAGTATAACAGAGATGGCTCTTTTATTTTCTAGTCAGTATCACGGCATATCACTCTCAAAGCAATTTTCAGGCAGTATGACTATCTGTCTTTTCAGATTAAAGCCATTGTCATTTCAGTAAGTGAGCTCTTCCTTGTTTTCACAAATCAAGTGATTATCAGACGTATCTATACTATAAATCTGCAACAAAACCCTCAATAAGCTTATGGACTCGACAACTGGTGAATGGATCCATATGAAATTTGGCACACAACATTGTTGCATATGGATCTGTGTTTCTATGTACATAAACCTGAAAAAAGCTTTTTATCTTTGAAATTATTTTGAGAATGCGATAATAATTGAACAATAAACTCACGAGAGTGCTTGATCCATATTGTATGTTTGATAGTATGACGCATTCAAAACACGTTTTCTTTGAGTAACATTCAGCTTAATCAACAAAATATCAATATTGAGGTGTGCACTCTTGCCATACACTTTAAAAAATCTCCCACGGAGGCCGTGGTTTCTCTTCTACCGTTACAATAAGCATGGATATAAAAATGTGTGCGAAGCTCCTATACTTCTTCAGCGTTTTGATATATCACATTCTGTTTGCCTTTATGACTAGCAAAGTTGAATTCAAACTGATTCTGTATCCCACACCTTTGAAAGTTCACATGACACTATGGTAAAAATTAAATTAACTATTACTGTACCACCTGCCCATATAACTGGCACCTTTTTTACAATAATGCATTTAGGTGAAAATATATTTTCAGTGTAAAACTAGTGCCATTCAGTATAAATGGAGATCTTGATCGTTCCTTTTAATACCTGTTTTCCTTTCTAAAAAAACTGCCACTATTCTTTGAGCAAATTTTGGTGTGGTCGGTTTTCCAATATAAATATGATACAAAATTGGAAAGAAATAAAACAAATGTTTTGACAATGTGGAGCTAACTGAATGCTGGATCTATTTCTAAGGGTTAAAACAAACAAAAACAAAAACTAAACAACAGAAGGACAACTGGTTTACCTACACATCAAGACGTTGACTCATATTCACACATAAATAGTCAATCATGATATAACATGGATAAATTAACATTGATCATAAACAAGAGTAGAAAAATCAATGCAAATGAAAGATGGTATTTTATACACAATTCAGATTTATGTGTACATCTTCTGTTAGGATGAGAGTTGCGAGATTCAGCCAACACAGATTGTTAATATGATAAGGTTTGCACACACAAAGTAGCTGCTAAAGTCCACACATCTGCTCAAGTCAATAATACTGCAAAGACTACCCAGCATTCAGAAAGGGAGGAGGAGATAGGTATGTGTTGTCATGACAAGTTTCCCTGTCAATAATTTGACTATGAACACTGCCATCAGGAAGATGATAGCAGCAGCACTAATGCAAACTACATCTTATGTTGGCAATGACCCATAGGTGTGGGACATACGTGGCCTTACAGACAGGCAGAATGCTCTACATGCAATGGCCTGCACACTGCAGTCCTAGGGACCTTGCGCACTCTGACCTCGGCTGAGATTATAAATGGGACTGCTAGATTGACAAAACTGGGTTAAAACTTAAACATTACATCTCACATATGTGGAGTGTTAAGATGATTTCTGTAAATTTCTCAGAGAACAACAAGACGTGGAAGGTGCCTGGGCGGTATGGAGTGAGCTGTATCTCAGTCATTCAGTAACAAAAACAATGATGTAAAAATCGATAATAATGACAATGTGGATGACATGATGAGTGGGCATGTCCAGTGTGAACAGTTGCCAGGGACGTCTAAGTTGCCAGCAGCATCACACAACAGTTTCAGGCCTAGATGCCATTTTGGCCTCCTCATAGGCCATTTCAATCATCTCCAGGGCCTGTAGACAGAAAAAAATCATAACATTAAATGAGGTAATATTTACTCCACACTGAAATCCCTGAACCATCTGTATAAACTGGAAAAAAAACAAACAACTGGTGACCTTAAATAACTAAGGCTTTACTTCTTCAACTCCACTCATGGTCAGCCCTGATGCAGATAAAATAAATATGTCTCACAGCCAGTTGAAATGAGACGTAAGTCGCTGGACTAGAACAGAGCAATTGGGCTTTGAATGTGATGAGGATCGTCAGACATCGATTTTTTTTTTATTGCAGAAATCGAAAGTCCACAGTATTGGTCTTACCCTCAATTTATAAATGTTACTTCATTAAAATCCGGTTTTTGTGAGGTAGGTATGTAGATTTATGCGTTCGACCGTTCATTTAAACTCGATTTTCTCGGAATTTCAGTCATTGTTAGGGGGTCCTCCTTGTTTCTTTAAACTGCAATATCTCTGGCTAGAATGAAGCTAGCTCAAAACTTTTTCACCGTCTGAAAAGGATGAAATAAGCTATCACATGATACTAAAAGCCCCATACAGTGAAAAATCGACTTGTTTTTTGACCAACATACCTTCTGATTTTCTGCCACCAACTTCTCCACCTGTTCCAGATGGACTTTTTTGAGAGCCTCAACCTGCCTTGAGTGACGAACAGCAAACCTCTTGCGCTCCTCAATGAATTTCTTGGTGTTATTCTCATTTAGCTCTCGTATCCGCCTGAAACAAGAACAATAACATTAAGCCATAATGACGACCAAATAAGCTGATGGGGAAATGGTTAGATCAAGTAATCAGCAAAATAGCATAACCATTGTTAGAAAAGAATTCATTCTGAAAGACACTGAGTATCTACTCCCTCTACAATCAGATTTTAAAAAAAAAAAAGAGGTGCC
>JBCEWB010000014.1:5053849-5068161 GCA_039654565.1 Peronia peronii | reverse complement strand
TTTTCCAAAACCCAGTTTTGGAACGAACAAAAAAAAAAGGGGTCCCCCCCCCCCCCCCCCCCCCTAACAGCAGTGTGGCACAGGTACATCTCAGTTAACAATGAGCACAGATGATACAGACAAGGCACAGCTTTAGGTAAAATATGCACAGCTTAGAGTCTGCATAAATGCAATTCCCTGTTTTTATTAGTTTACTCTAGGTGAAAAAACTGCTATTTGTTGATAACATTGGCTTTCTAAACACAATATGCTGCTAAATTCACATTCAATAATCTCTAGTTTATCACCTTTTTTTTTTTCATTTGGGAGGGAGAAGGAAGGAAGGAGAATTATTAGAATAATAGAAGGAAGGAGGAAGGATAACTCTTAGAATAATAGAACAGAAGGCTTCCCTACATCTGGTATGTCGTCTCAAGGTGCAAAAGTAAAAAGGAGATTAAAATAATAGCGATGAGTGAGTGTGAGGTTGGGGAGGCAAGCTGTTCATCAGAAATATTGTTTATGAAGCTGCTTTGAAGGTATATATTTGAAAATGTCAGTGAAAAACCTGAGGCAAGTCAGCTCAGAATTTTCACTATTGAGCTTACCACTTTAAACAACATCCTGTATTGTGCTAAACCTTAGGCTAAGACAAAACTTTGGTCTTACAAACTAGCAAACAGTCTTGAAAGCCACATATTTTCCAATTCCCTGTCTGTTATCATGAATATTCTTTTTTTTCTGCAGATAATCTGTTGATCTGTTCCACTACTTGTTTGAGCTACAATATACTTCATTGACTTGTACCTGGTGTCTGACTCACATTTTGCTAAGTCCCAAGTGCTTACCTGTCTCTCTCAGCCTTGTTCTTGATTGTTTTGTCATTGAGCACTGTCTTGGTTGAGTCCATTGAGTGTTTGGCTTGGTTACCTTTCAACTCCTTGTTCTCCCTAGTCAAAATAGGACACAAACAAATATATGGTTAGAAAACATTTGAAATCATTCATTATGGCTTTCAACAACAAAGCAACACATTTGTGATGGTTGTTGATTTTTGTTGTTGTTGTTGCTAGAACAGACTAGTTCGGGCAAAAAAAGTCTTACTAGAGTCCAATACCCCCCCCCCCCTCTCACCCCCATTTACTTTTACTTTATTTCACAAACAGTGTGCAAGCTAGGACCAAAGAAAACAAGGAGAAGTAAACAGAATAAGAAATCTACATAAATAAACAAAACAAAATACATCATTTATAATCCTTCAGTGTAGCTGGCTTTTCTGGGTGATTAAGGTTTCCCATATGTTGCTAAAAACTCAGCTCAATAGAATAACTGAGGGCAACTTCTTTAGTTGAAAAAAAGTCTTCCAAAATATATCATTTCTTTAAATGAATAATACTGGATGAACAACAGCTATTGTTTGATAATGATTTGGGCTGAAGAACATGATACATGGGCAAAACTTGGAGAAGACTCATTGACGTAACTCAACACAAATAACTGAATGCCAGCCCAAACAGTAAATAAAACTGACATGTAAAAGAGGAATTCTTTACATTCACCAAACAGTTTACTGTAGAATTCATAATCAAATCATCAGCTTTTTTCCCCCCTACAAATGTTATGTAAATAAACATAATTGCTGCTTCATCTACTACCATTCAATAATGAGGAAATCTGAGCTTAGAAAGCTCCATAGGCGACTAAGGCTACCTGCTCCTTTGCCTCGATTACTTTGCCACAATCAAGAAGCATGCTGTAAGAGTCTAAGAGTTCTATATGTTTTGGGTCATTCATCCAAAAATTGCACACGTTTTTCAAAATGTTCTTTGAGTTGTTACTTTTTTTTTTTTCTGGAGAAACCAAGAAACATGGTAATGCTGGATTGGCTGCTAGCCACAAGAGATTGGTTGCTGGTCATCTGAAGATGAACCTATCTAATCTTCCAACACATAATGCTCAATTAACATATAAGGCATTTTCGTTTTTAGGTTTTGAGTTAAAATGCTAGTTATAAACAGCACTATACAATGGGAGATCTTTTCGCAGATTATCTGCCCTCCCAAAAGACGGACTCGTGTAAGGGGAGATCATTTTGACCAGCCCTATTACTTCCCTATGCCAGACAAAAGCGGTGTTTAGCAAGCAGTGTAAAGAGGAAAAAGGATAAATCCCTTTACTTCTTGTCATTCGAAAGACTGGTCGCAAAAAAATTTGACAAAATTGTAACAATAAGAGGCAAACGTTCTCTTTACATTATAATTTTTCTGGAATTTATCATGGCGTATGTTTCAAGCAAAGGGCGCAATGTGATTTTTTTCCTTTTTACACTGCTTGTTCAATCCCTCTTTTGTCTGGTAAAGGGAAGTAATAGGACTGAGCACAACGATCTCCCATTAGCTTAGTTTAATAGCCATTATTTTTTTCATTGATTCAGTGCTACTTCATAAACCAAAACCCATTTCTACCTAATTCACAGTTATGGTTTTGTGCAAAAATGGTTGCTCAAGACAGCTCAAAGTGACTTAAGGCAGAGTGCTGGTCCTAAGAGTATTTTTCAAATGCTTGAACTAGGGATTTTTTTACACTTCAAATTTGGATTCAGCATGTCCAAATTAGAGGAAAAGTGTGGAAAAAATTTTTGTTTTGTGCCCGATTGCCATGACAACACTGCCATATTGGATTTTATGTATTTTGAAAATTAGCTATTTTCAAAAGCCTAAGGCTCTTACAGTAGTGAATGGAATAGTGTGAAATTTTGCACATGAATAACATAACCCTGTGTAAAAGATAAAACGCATTTGTTTTTTGTTTATATACCACAGAGTATTTTTTATGAATTTTTGAAATATGTACATTGATGGATGTAAATTTTTCGCAATTTTCCATCAAATATCCAATTTTCCTTCAAAAACGGAAATGAAATTCAGAAAAACCGATGCATTTTATTAAAACATATGCTATGGAGGATGTTTATTCCGAATTTGAAGGCAATTGGTTGAGAAATACAAAAGCCTTTGGGAAAAAAGTGAAGAAATCATACATACTGAGAAAATCGCAATTGAATTTTCATAATCTCTCTATACAGTCATTTAGTGTTGCTGTGTTGGTGCCGTTTTAGGGCATAACGCATATGTTTCTGGCCCCATCCGTTGTTTTTCTGGTATGAGAACAGTTCAAAGTGTGTAAAAATAGTAAAAACTGTTTTTCATATTTTTTGTCCCAAAACCTTATTTTCAGGACACCCCCCTCCTCTCCTCCCCACCCCTTAAAGCAACTGTGAAATGATCTGTGACAATATAGTGAGCTGACTCTCAGTGCTGCCTACCTTTCCTGTTTGGCCTCCAGCTCAGCCATCTGCTCTCTCTGAGCATCCTCCAGCAACTTGGTGAGAGTGTCATTTTGCTGAACAATGTGTTCCCTCCACAGCTCATGCTCCTCGTTCATCTGGCGCTCAACCATCTCTGACCACTCTTTAGTCTGCTGCACCACTAGTTCCTTCACCTACAAAGAGAATTGCAATAACCAATGTAGTACTCATGTCATGTCACACTTTGTGGGTTACTGTAAGACTGCTTGAAAAAGAACACTCATCTCATGGATATTCAAATTCCTGGAAATATATTTGTGGCTGAGAATGATGCACTAGATGTAACTGCAGATTTCTAAAAGGCAACTGATGATTTAATTCTTTGAAAAGTAAAACTATGGAATCTCAGAATCATTTTAAACTTTTTGTTAATCTGAATTTGCAAATTTGTTTGGCAAGACAAATAAAATTCCATTACAAAGAAGGATGTTTCATTTTAAACAAGTGCCAAAGGTCAAGTACATAAGTAAACTAATTCAACAGCCTTTTATTTTGTTTCGTTAATTTTATGCTTCACTTCCTCTCACACTTAAACTTTAGATCTCTATATTTTCTAAGTCTTCTTGTACACAAAATGGTTTTTGTTCATTTTTGGAGAACAGTCAATCTGATCTCAGCATTGTAAAATGATGAGCATGGAGCGGTGTGAAGTGTGACAGACCTTCATCTTGTGGTCGGTGACCAGACTGTGGACAAGTCCTACAGACTGAGACTTCAGATCTGTGTTGCTGTCCCTGAAATGATAAGAGAAGGATCCAATGTTATGTCTTATCACAGCTGCATGATAAGTAGATCACAAGGGAAAATACCAAACACTTATATGTACATCATCTTGTTACCTATTTTCACCAAACCAATGAAGCAAAGTATCTTTAACCTATAGTGACGAGCATTTTGGAAAATATATATAAATTTTATGATTTTGTAGTAAGAAAGCAAGTTCTATGATTCATTTTTGTTCCAGTTATTTTCTTCACACAAAGCTGGACAAATAGAAAAAGCCTAACAAACATGTCGATAAAAGGCTGGCACTTTTAAACTTCATCTGCACTCAGTGGTAATCTCACTATCAATCTGCTTGTGAACACAAAATACTCAATTCAAGTTGGCTGAATCTTAATCACTTACATAATAAATCAGGAATTTTAGAACAAAACTGTGATTAAATCTGATAATAAAACCAATGTTCCTCTTTACATGACTGACAGCGTAAACCACTGGTAGTATTACTGTTGTTAACAAGTGGAAGATTTACTTGTTTTTCTTCAGCTTCTTTTCCATGGATTTTTCTGTGGCTGACTTCTCCTTGTCATGTGAGGCCACAAGTTTGTCTACCACAGTGCAGTGAGCTCTCTGCATCATTGATCTCTCCTTCTGGTGTCGTCTCTTCAACATCTCCAGATCCTTTGGCTGCTTGCGCAGCAGTTTAAAGTACACTTTCTCCGACATCAGCTTTTCTCTCGTCAATGGTTCAAAGGTCAATTCCTCTGTAGCTAAATGAAATAGACAAATCTCCATTTGTGATTTTGGAGTATGAATGGTGAGTTATATCATGGATGTATGAAACAGTAAATTTCTAAATATTTCAGTGCTCTGGAGATGGGTAACATGCTGGATATACAAGCATGCCTACTGTCTGCAAACCAAAATTCTGCCATAATGAAAAGCTTGTGAATCAGATAATAAAACTTGCCCACAAGCAAAATTCTTCATGTGAAGCTGAGAGCTACAACATTTACAGTACAATTTAGTTAAACATCAATCTCTGATTTGCACTCTTTCTTTCCAAAAATTAGCAAAACTAACACTATATCTATACTTGTTCAGATCAAACTGATCTGACAGCTCTGTTACTTCATTTCATGGGCTGTGGGTCTATAAGAAAGCACTGAAGTGTAGAGATCATTGAAGAGATAAGTTCTGTGAACAAGACCCCAAGTGGAAAAATTAAGATACAATGTGGCTAGCAAAGGGCATCAGCTAGTCAGTTACAACTTCATCCTTGACGACATGCAACAAATTAATAATAAAAGATTTCTTACTTCAAAATCAAAATTTCTTTTTTACTAGAGATATCAAAGTACTTCAGGCGTTTGGATGGTTCTCTGAAGTCCTGCTTACTTTGAAGATCCAAATGATCATGTTACTTAACCTTCATACCAATGTACTGAATGACTGTTTCATATTCCTTGTAGGACAGTTATCTGAAGAGGTTATATTTCTGTCATCTGCTTTGTCCTCACTTCTGAAGACTAACAAGTATTCAAAGGGACACAAGTCTGCTTGCTACAGTTGAGAAAACAAATGCATCAGGTGATCAAACTCAAGTTTTACACAAACTGAGTGTTTTTATCAAAATCCTGTGTTTTGGTATTATGACATCAGACTTTGGGTATGTTTTTATTTGTATTTTGGTTGTTTTTGTAGGACAATGGAAGGGTAGATAGCACAAAGCCATCCTTGTAAATAGGACAAGTAGATAACACGGAAAAAAAAAATCTAACTAAATATCATAATGTAGACTTGTAACAATTCATCATTCTTATGAATATAAACAGTTGATTCCGGCTGGACAACAAATGCTTTCACACAGTGCAAAATACCATGAAAATATACCTCTAACACAGAACAAAATTGTCTAAAGAAATCTCTCCAAGCATGGGGGGAAAAAAAGGGGGAGAAAGGCATTGGTTACCTTTTTTCTCGTCCTTCTTGGCAGCTGCAGAGTTTGGCTGGGTTTGAGCTAAGCTGTTGGGAGAATTAGACATCTGTCCATTCTGAGGCTGAAATGATAAGGAGCAGTCAGTGTCTGTATCAAGCAATTCTGTCTACTTGGATGAAAATACAGTCGTTAATGATGAAATCCAAATCTTGCACGGAATGCTATCTTTTATGGGGGGGAATACACAAAATACATAATAATATATTCCAAACATTAACCCATCTAGTATCAGCTTCACTTTCATGCCCACTGGATATCTTCATGAAAGATTATACTTTAAATGAACGAATGACTGCTCTGTTTCATCCTTCTACTCAGCCATTAAAAACTGTTGAAAGATGACAAACTTTAAGACATACAATGACAGTTCTGGGTAGTCACAGGACCTACCTTGGGCCTTTACTTTTATTTTGCTATCATTGCTCATTGTTTTCAAGTATGGATTTAATATGACAAATCTTTGCTTTCACGCACAGCATGCCTGATGTCAAAGTCTCACTGCCTACTACATTCCCACTTTACCTTGGCTTTGTTGGCAGCTTGACTTCTCACCACTGGTACATCTGAAATATCTTTCTCATCAATACCCATATCTTTCATTGCCTTTTCTCTCTTCTCAGCCTGAGACATGGCCTGAATGGGGGCAGACAAGGCATCCACAAAATCTAGAATGGAAAGAGAAGAACAAGAACCACTAAAATTGGAAAAAAAAAACTGCTCATGGAGTGAACATCTTGATTGTAAGACTGGAGCAAAAAAAGGGTGACATAAATATCAATATTTGTGATGGAAATGCACAACTGTGCAAAGATTAGGTATTCAATGCCTGAGTAATGATTGCCTTGACTGTGATATAAAAAATAACAACCTAAAATTGAAAGATATGTCTATGACATTGCATAAAATCAGTTTTTCCAACCATGCTGAACTCTTGCAAGACCATGCATATCTGGACAAGAAAGTTCTTAGAGAAACATGTTTAATAAAATCCTGACAAATTGTTTTCAAGAGGACAAATAAATAAACAAACAAACAAAAAATACTCTTAAAATGATAGATGTACTCAAAGATAATTCTTCAAATTCTGACATGTAAATTCAATCAACATATCAATCTAGATGTACAGTTAAACTCACTGAGCACCACACCTGATTTTGCTTCCAAAGCCTTGAGGACCACCAGTATTTCCCACTTTTTAAAAATTCATAAAAAATGTAAATAAAAAGCTACTACTTTGAATTTTTGTGTACCATTTAATAACATTTCAATAAAACAGGAAATGTAAATCAGATTTATGAGAAATAAATGACAACAAAATGTGAACAAAGGGAAAATGAACCAATCTGCCTTCCCAAAAGAATTTGTTTTCCTCAAAGGGGAAACAAGAAAGCAAAGAAAAATGCACAGAAAAATACATGAAGTTGATATATTTGTTGTGGGAAGGTGTGTTTCCTATTTTCACATGCTAACAAAACTGCTAGATCTATTCTATAACCAAATAAAGGTGACCCGCAGACCCCGCAGTGGCGGTCTTCAAGGCGAATTTGCCTTATCGCATAGGCTGCGGGCACAGTGTTCAGTGAGTTAGAGAAACTTATAATCAAAGGTCTTTGCATATTCGTGTTTGTCTATTTTGCTTTAGCATATTTGTAGGCCTCAAGCGCCCATACTAAAACTTACCACCAAATTCTTTGGGAACATAGGTCTTCAGAATTATTCGACAAAAAACTGTAGGAAGGGACAACGGAAAGTTGCCTTCTGTTCTCAGAGAAATATGCCGATAGCCTGTGAACAAACATAAGAATGTACAGTGATATCCTCAGTCTAACCTACCAGTTTTTTCAACTTCAAGTCAGTGTTAACCATGACTATTTCAACAAGATAGTTGTAACAGATGTGCAGCTTCATAGCACTGACATGAAACACAAATCATGACTCTACGCCATAAAATTACCCAATAACTGAAAAAACAGGAAACAGAATCTGAATAAGAATATTGTACCCAGTTTGTTTGACAATAAATCTGATCTATGCAAATTCATCATTTTTGGGCAGCTGACACAACACTTTTCACTCCTGAACAATACACCATATTATCAACACAATGAACACTTATGCCCAGTATGTTTACTTAACTGTCCCTACAGTATAGCGATTGCCTACCTGACCTTCTTATAGTGTACCTATTGCCTACTGACATTCCCTAGAATATACTCACTGCTTACTTAACCTTCCCTACAGTTTACCTGTAGTCCAATTGACCTTCACACTGACAAGACTGTAGCTATGACTTACCAGCTTGTAAACCGTCCAGCGGCAATATTCGCTGACCAATCAGCTTGCCCGTGTCTTCAAACACAGCTATCCTCAATACTGCTAATTCAGGTAACACCACCTACAGAGCATAAAGTGAAATGTGAACTGAAACAGTATTTGCTGGCCACAAATACATTAACTTTTTCTTGGCCTCTTCCTTGTAAAGTGTATATTGATAACCTCATATCATGGACGAAGATTGATATTTCATGTTACATTGTTTCCGTAGCTTTACAATACGATGTAAAATTCACAGAATATCTGCTATGTTAGGAGTTTCTCATTCAATTGTCAAATCGACATCTCTACAGCTACATTGTGCAACAATGTACAAGGTTGAAAATATTGCTATAAATAAATTTACATTTAAACAACTTGATCTATAGCTGAATTCAAAGTAGGTCAAACTTTTGAAAAATAAGCCATGCTCCTGAGTTCCATATTGTCAGTTTGGATATTGAAACTTAATTATAGCATACAATTTGTCATTACGAAACAAAACAGCTCCATTTGTCAGAATATCTGTTGCCTCACCTTTCTAAATACAAATGGTTCCTCATTGTAGATGGGATTGAGACCATTGTTGGGCACCACACGTGTGCGGAACTCACGCCGTATGGTGTCTGTGGGAAGCCCATACATGTCCACCTCCACATAAGTTCCAACTTTCTTGTCAGATAAAAATTGGCCTGAGATCACCTGTCAAATGCATAATATGACAGAAATATCATACTTACAGGCACAATACCAACAATTACGTAACAATCTCTGACCAAATCTCACACCGGATCAGTTTAACTCTCTGTCTCTCTCTCTGTGTGGTGTGTGTGTGTGTGTGTGTGTGTGTGTGTGTGTGTGTGTGTGTGTGTGGGTGTGTGTGTGTGTCCTGGGAGGTGATTTTATTATTATTATTATAAAAGACAGACTATTTTAACCTTTTCCATTGAATTTGGCATGTTCAAATTAGTGGAAAACAGTAGAAAAAAATCAACTTTTTCATATGGTTGCCATGGCAACGCCGTAATATTGGATTTTGGCATCTCTAAATTGACTGAGTTTATAATCTATCTCCTCTGTCAAATTTTAACGGAATTTGATAAAACTTTGTGAACATACTGTTTGTGACATAACATCTAAAAAGTTACTTATTTTCAGTCCTCCCTATGCAACAGAAAATTTTCGAGAAATTTTTGAAAATGCTGTGTAAAAAAAAAAAAATCAAATTTCGCCATTTTTTTATCTAAAAACCCATTTTTCTCTAAAACTTACCAACTGAATGGGCCACGAATATGCATGTTTTTTGGTTTTGTTAGGAAAATGATGTATACCAAATTTGATTAGAATCGATTTCAAAACAAAAAAGTAGATAGCAAAATACTGTAAAAAAGCGGAGTTCTGAGAAAAACGAGTTTAAATTTTTTTTTTCAGCGAAAAATGGACATGGAGAATTTTCTTGTTTGGCTTCCAGCCTTGGAACAGCACTTTATTTACATACTAGCCCTCTTTCCATGACTTCTGTATCTCTTGTTGCCATTTTTCAGCATTCTGGGCGTATCTTTTCTTGAATTTTGCTCCCTAGCCCCCATCATTATAAGGGCTTCCATAGAGTAAATACCAGATTCTTAAGGGCCTATATGTTGCCATTATAAGGGCCCCCCATATCTTTTTTTGTCCAAATCAAGAGTGTCTTGATTTTTACTGTGGCATATACTGAGCTCTGAAGCACCAGAAAGAAATGAAAATTCACTATTTATAGGACGTGGAAATTCATTTTAGAACGCTGCCACTGATAATCTCCATGATCAGCGGTTTTTTTCCCTCATAGTGGTCATCCAATGTTCATCCCTGGCACTAGGGTTCATGATATTGCTAGAAGAGGTCATAATGAAGTGTCTTATGCACTTTTTGCCTATATATAATCATATTATGATGATCTACGACTGCATGTAGCAGTCAGATGGAGCCAAATCCTGGTTGACAGTAGGTTAGGCCTACCGTTGAATGACCATTGGTCAAAGACGTTAGACAGACATATCCACTTTTTGATACCATTTTATACACAGAAAAGGCAGGGCTTTCTAGAGAAAACAAAAACCCAAAATCTCATTTTTTGAGCAAAATCCATGTCACCTGTCCATCATTTTTGAGAAAAGTCCAGATTTTTCTGTATTTTTACAGCTGAACAATGTCAGATACAAGAAGAGATTTTGTTTTGGTATAAACATTAAAAGAACTATATATTATGAAATCATCAATATAATGAAAATTTTTGAAGGTGGAAATGTTTAGCTCAGATTTGCTTGGAATTTATCAGAATATCTGATATGATAAGGCTCATTTGTCTAGAAGAGTGACCAGCTCAGTCTCTCTGCCCAGTTCCTCTTCAAATCACTCTGTGACAATAATATAAATATTTTGGTCCACACAAGTTTCCTCCATTACTCTCCCCTTTTACCTGGACTGGGACATGGTGATTATTTGAACACTATTATCCAAAATCAAGAAATTAATTACTTTCTTATTGTCAACTTCCATCTAAGCTCTCTGTGATGTGCACTGAGTTGCCGCCATGCTAAATCAATCTTTCATACATATGACATTATTATAGAAATTCAACAGCTCATTACACTTTTTTGGTTGTCCCTCAGGAGCTGACAATGACAGTGATTTGTGTATCGTCAATGGGCGATGTAGCCGTCCACAGGTCACTGAAAGGTGAAATGTAACATAGCCATGAGAGTGCACACATGCCCACAGATGTCGCAAGGATGGGTTGCTGAGGACGAGGTTTTTTTGTCTTCTCTCGCAGGCAGAGACCAGATGCAGACATCTGGAGGTGAGAAGTCCCCAGTGAGTTCTATTTCTTGCATTCATAGAATTTTGTTGCAAAAGCAAAGAACTCACATTATCCTAGGCACTGAGTATGACAGTACTTGATCTCAATATGCCAGCATACTTGCCAGGATCTTAACATATTGAAGTTCTGAAAGCACTGACAAACTCAGTAAAACAATGCATTTATCCTGATGACAGCTCTCAAAAGAGAATTCTTCCACACACCTGTACTGAGCAATGAGCAGCTATTACACCATCCACTGGACTTTCTGAGAATGGATCGAAAGTCCTGTCAGGTCGTCGCATGAAGTCTGGTTTTAGCAGGTACCTAGGACATACAAGAAAGATACTTCCATTTAAAACATCTGCAGCCTCACATATTTATGAACATAAAAATGTTCTGAGGCCTGCAAACAAAATATGTTATCTTGATTTTGTTAAAACTGCTCACCTCATTCACTCTGTTACCTCCAGTTCCCAGTACTTTGCATTGTCAAGAGTCTTTGCTCACATATGTATCTCTGTGTTTCACACAGGTTTTACTACTCATTATCCAATTATTAAAATTATTAATGGGAATATTCAACAACAATCATCAATTGCCTTATATTTCCTGACCAAGCTATGCAAGTTGACTTACCCACAATTCCCATTGTATTCAAATTTGCCCTGATTGAGCTGCATGTTGATATCAGCTGTCTGGAAGTTCAAGGCCACCATTTGGCAACCTGCATTCCAAAATATCTGTGTGGAAGCAAAAAAAAACAAAAATTCATATGCTGAAAAGTGAAAATTGAGTCTTAAAATTCAAATGTAACAATTCTGACTGGTGACAGTTGGTAGGTACTGAAATCTAAAAAAAAAAGGTCTTATGCCACTCTGAACTGTCAATGCAACAAAATTCAATATTGTGAATGCAGTATGAAGAACATAATCATTCTGTTACAGAGGTTAATTACAAATTGTGATCAGTTCATCGCCTGATTATTTCCCAAATTATTCCAGCTGGAATGAGAGAGTCACTCTTTCATTCTGACGTAAAATTGTTGACTAAAGTGGTAAAGTACAGAAAGGCATACAGTTGAAGGAGATTTACTACAAGTAATGATACAGTTTGTCTTATAAGATTGCTGTGCATGGGTGGATAATCATGTTGTGAAAACAATAGTAACTGCTGCTGGTGAGTGTGACTGGTCGCATAATTTCTGAGATACATTTTTTTTTTCTTGATAAATACACAACCACTTTTTCATAATCTGCATCCACTGCTCAAGAACCCACTATTTTTGTTTACACCAGAAAGTAAACTATAACCACTATCATGGCATCATTAGCATCCTGATTTGATAGATATGAATCATTACCAAAGTCTCATCAGAAACTGGGAAACTATACATAAACTAAATGACCATAGCATCTTGAAATCTGTTCCATGCAGGTGACTTTTCCCTGAGTCTGTACTCATCCAAATCTTTTTAACTCCTGCTTTTGCAATGCTTTTCACAGGATAATGATTTTCTATCAAACTGACACTATTTTAGCCAAAAACACCTATAAAGACAGCCACCATCAAAATACTCTCTTACCTGTGGTAGGAAATTACTGGAATCCACACGACCACCTCTGGGGTAGATTCTGCTCATCTGACGTTTATTGTAGCTGGATAGTGAGTTAAGGACTGAATTGTCATTCAATGCTGAATGCTGCAAATGTGTACCATCACACTTTAAATTTAATGTGATCTCTCTCAAAGTAAATAATTTCATCCAAAGGTTACCACTGCTTTAACTCTAGTGCCCTATCGGTATACAGTAAAATCCTTCTGAAAGGAAGCTTTTAAATGGCCTGGTAGTGACTTGCCATAATTAAAATCTTACACTAGAGTGAGCCCATATATTATCAGGCTGTCTTAACTTCTCCTCCTTCCTAATGACAACTAAGTACTCTTTCTATAGCTGAGATACCCAGATCACACATGACCAGTGATGCCATTGCTCTGGGGGATCTTTGTCAATCTCAGACATGTTTCAGAAGTCTCAGAAATGTACTGTAAAGAATCTGCTCAAATTCAACATTTACCTTGTTTGAAGAAAGGGATCATGCTTTCAGGAACACACCCGAATAAAGTTTGAAGAGTTATCATTCTGGACATATGCACATGTCAACTCAAGATGTCAAAAGATAGTTTGTTTGAATTACCATGCTGTTCATGCCAACAAAACTGTGTAGGCTGGATGGGGGGGAAAGGGTGAGGGGATATTCATTGATCACTACACAAAACTATCTGCTACTTTCCAATCTCAAGGTGAATCTTATCTTTCCAAATATTCCTTAGATTCAGTATCACCACATTCCAATCTATGATGGTGTACTGTCTCCACCTTTCGTCTACATGAATGCTCTAAACAGCCAAAGGAACAGTTGCAGTTTTCCAGTAAGCATCATTGCACGCAATACATAAACTCATGCCAAAGACATGACAATACAAAACAACAAAATATGACATTGCACTTGCAGCTGGATTGTCACAACAACCACACCTGATCTCTCTCCTTTCCTCTTCAAATTTCCTTTGCATAACACATAGTGCTATTTTAAATTTCACTAGTCTAAGAACTGTCCATTATGAACCAACCACTCACATTTACACACTGGATTTACACATTAATTTGCCATGTGCTTTCTACATCATGTGAAATGTGCATCTGGTACAGATTATGAAAATACAGAAACCTGTTACTGACACAGATGGCGCCCACCACTTTGCTCAGCCCAACAATGTGAACATTTATGGGGTTTTTACTTGGCCCAGTAAACATATGAGTAGACAATGATTCTCGGCAGAGTACTGACCATTAAGTAGGATCATTTTTGTAATCTGCACTGTTCCATTACAAGGCTGGCTGATTTACTTTAAATCATTTCTTTCGTTTATGCAAGTGAAAAACCAATTTTGATGTTGGAGAAAAGAAGAGAGATATTGACATCTGTCTGGTCAGACTTAACAAATGTCTCACGGCCAGTCGAAATGAGACGTAAGTCGCTGGGCTAGAACCGAGAAATCGGGGCTTTGAATGTGATGAGGGCGGTCAG
>JBCEWB010000014.1:5030205-5048244 GCA_039654565.1 Peronia peronii | reverse complement strand
CAGCCATAACTCAAAAAGTATAACCCGGATCTCCGTGAAACTTTGCACGAAATAAGACAAATGGCTATACTGTCACCGACGACGGTTCTGCCAGCTCTCGGCGGGTTAGGGAGAGAGAAAACAAAAACCTAAGACAGTCCGCCAAGGGGTGGCGGATCCATCCACGCGAGTAAGCAACCAGCCCACCAAATATTGGCGGATCCGTCGCGGGTGACTTAAAATTAGGCTGCCCATGTACATAACTATGTGGTATTAACTGAATACTTCACATTTCTGGTCTGGGCATCTGGGAAATAGGGATGAGGTCATGGAAATGCCTCACTTTATGCTTCATTTTCAAGACTGTGACCCAGGCAGTGCACTGAGAAACGAAAATGAAAGCGCAGTGCTGTGCCTTGGCTTCTGAAAAAACGAAGGCCCAGATTTGTTGATTGGAAGAAATGAAACAAAACAAAACACAACAAAAAGCAACAAGAAATGTTTTGATTTTTTTTAAACACATTTTTATTTCATACCAACCATGAGTCTGAAAATCTTCCGAAAAGTCAAAACATGGGTAATCTTTACTAAATCATAAAAAAAAAAAGTTTTCAATATACAGTATTTGTTTGTTTTATTGCATTGTGCTTAGTTTGAAGTTTATTGTGTCAAAAGAACAAGACAATTGAACAATTCTGAGCTGCTTGGTGATTTTTTTTAAAAACAACCTGAAAACACCAGTCTCCAGTGTATGTAAAATTTTTGAAGGACCAGTCTCCAGTGAGTTAATCCTTATTAGGCCTTGCCATTAAATTACAATTTTTCGGCTTCTACTGAATTTATTTCAGAAATTTAACTCTGAAATGCATTTTTAGATTTATATAGAAGGGTTCTGTGCAGAAAAAAAATTGCATTAAAAATTCATTCACAGTTGAAAAATGTCATGATTTCTCCGGTCGCCTCAGTTTGATGAGTGCCTGATTTCATCGTGTCATATCTCAAATCTATCTGCTGACTAGGCAAAAGACTCACCTTCTGCCACATCAAATCCCTGAAATTTCACTGGCTGGGCATAGTTAACCATTGCAGACAGGTATGGGTGGATGTTGGTGGTGGCACCAGTGTAATGGTAAGAGGACATCAGAGCAGCTTCTTCGTCAGCAGTCAACCCAGTATCCATGGAGTCCGTCTTCAGCAGGTCGTCCAGCTGATGGTCAAGAATGCAAATTCCAATGTCAGGCAAAAATCTCTAAAAGACAATGTTTTCAGACACTTCGCAATCACACTCATCAGCTGCTCCTTCAGTATCACTCCTTGTCATGGTGACTCCACAATACTCCAAGTCATTTATTTTAGTTTTTGAGATATAATGCTAGTCACAATCACCACTACACAAACAACTCACTCATCAAGACAGTGTGTCAAAACAGACAATGCCTTCACAATATCTCAGTGTCATCTGCCACAAAAACATAAATATATTGAAGTCCTTGCACAAAAATGTTTGGTCCACTTTCTCAAAAGAGCTAAAAGTGAAGGGGCAACAGTGAAATAACTGTGGCACTATGTGCATAGACATTGTATGTAACTGTGCAAAACATGCAGCTTGCTGTTCATAAACTTCAAAGGTTGTAACAGATCACTAGAAGCTTACTGGCTGATCTGAATTAGGAGAGAGCACAACAATTACAAAATTTTGCAGATCTTGATACTTACTGATCATGTTGGACCAGACTGTCAAAGACATCTAGCTGGAGATTTATATTTCATAAATGCCACTATGTTTCTCAATAGTTACCAATCACTTACCTTTCCAAACTCAATGTTTCATACCTCTTCTTTCCCAGGCTTCTTGGCACTTGGCAATTTAACACTGATTTTCTTCATCTCTGAGTCAGAGTCCACACTGCCAGTATTGGTCTTTGCCAATTCAGGATGAGCTTCAGTGTCTGTGTTCTTGGTGGTCGGAGCCAAATCTGAAAATTGTTGAAAACAATCTAACCTATTAATTTAATTTGTAAGAGTGGCAGTGAAGGCAATTAATCCTATCAGTGTCAAGAAACAACCAAGAAATTTTATCTACACTGACAAAAGGATCCACTGAACATCAGTCAATAAAATCACATGTAAATGGACAAACTGGGAACAACAATCCTTTCAATTTTCTTTCAGCCTCTGATTATAAATGAAAGTTACATCACTGGTTTCCAATGATCAGCATATACTATAATTTCATTGACCAAAAAAAAAAAATTCTGATTTTGAATAATTTGGAGATACTACAGTATAGTCTTTAATCTAATGATTTCAGTTGCTAGTTGCTCCAGTGGAAGAATCACTGCAAAGTATCCTCTTCTATTTTCAATTATATGACCTTGGTTTCTCATGAGATAAAGCTAATTAGTGGAGAAATCTTATGTATGTTCTTCACAAAGTTACCCACAAAAAAAAAAAGAGTCAGGAAGTTGTACAACCCATCAGTCTCTAGTCTTCAAACTATTTCTTTGATAACTGTCAAACTGTATGACGAACACTTATAATTGATTTTGTGTCCTCTCAGGTTTGCATGAATGATTACAATGTACAGTTTTCCAAAATTGCTATGTCAGTAAAATTCAACCACAGCCAATGAGCCATATTTGTTAAAGTTGAACATCTTTTCCATGCCTTATGAACGTTGAAAAGGTTATTCAAAATCATGTGAAAAATTAAACTGTTTTTCAGTATTTAGTAAGATATCATTTAGCTATTGGTGATTGAAGAATTAAAAAGATGTACAAGTTTTTAGAAAGAAGTGAGCTGCATGCCAAAGATGAAAACTCATCCTCATGCACATTGAGAATGAAGAAAATCAAGAAAGATTCTTTGATATTTCAGGATGAAAAGTATCCAAATGAGTAAGGAGATGAAAAAATGAGGATGGGGAATATATCTAAAAGTTCATTTTGTTAGTCTTATTATGCTTTCAGATATATATGTCAAGTCAACCATTTTCACAGAATCTGTCAGAAATGAACACAGCTTGATATTTTCTCTGTAATGATGGTCATAAGAATTACTTCTTGAATAAGATCCCTGTATAGAAATTTATCAGCCAGAAGGTATATCAATAATCATCAAAACATAATAAATATTTTGTTGTATGGCACTAGTTCACACCAAATGTTTGGAAGAGAAAAGTAATTATATAAGAAAAAAATAACAAAAATTTGAGAGCTAGAACTGGTGCTTTATAAATCGAACAATACAGTTTCTGACTGTCAACATATTACACCACTATGGGGGATCTTACACTGCCATTTTCAATAGCCTGCTTTTCTCTGATGAAATTACACTTCTAGATATGGTTTCCTGGAACAATTGCTTAACAATGTAAAATAGTTCAGAAAACTGTGCTTGCAATGACTCTGCATACTTCTAAAGAACCAACACAGAATTTAAAGAATTTAATGTCCTTTCAAACTTAAAATATGGCTTTTTCTTATCCATTCATCATGTCACAATATTCTGAAATAGAATAATACAATTTGCATCTGAAGGCATATGGATGTATTTTCTCAAGATAAAAGCCATTTCTGCGCACTATATCCAAAGTTTCAGCTCTTCAGACAGAAATTGGTCTCAATTATCAAAAGAAGACACTGATTCTACAGCCAGTCTGAACTACTGCCTTATGAACATTTAAAAATATATATATATATATCAGACAAGAGAGAGAAAACATATGACCATTTCCTTTTTAAGTCTAAATCAATAGATAGGCATTACTGCATGGTAACAATGTACAAAATCATTACAAGGACCACAACAAAATATCTTGTTTTGTTGGTGTAACGTTTATGCACATTATCAAACTATCTAGCAAAATATCAAATAAAGCCATATGTGAAGAGTAATTTCTACACCTACCAATAACCACAGGACAAGACTTACACATAAACCGACGGCTTTCCTAGCCAGCTGTAAGGGGTAATGTTCTCAATACTGTCGTCCTTAAGATTTGGCATGATTAAATAATGTACAAAAAAGAAAGTAACCGTTAGTTTCAGAAACTCCTAGTGAAGACTGCTAGGTGATGGTGAACTGAGTATGCCCAACAGCTACAGAGTGGGATGATCTAAGAGCTGGCGGCAATGTATCTCAAGTAATCACAATCACCATCAATCATTAATTTCTTGTATTATTAAAGACATCTTTCCTGAGCACTACTCCCTCAATCCCTTAATTACTTCTGAACAGGAAACACAGAATTCACTACCATCAATGATGATGGAATGACTTTAAACAAGTGCCAGCACATATGATGTTCGCCTGCTGCAAATTTACATGGCTTGAAGAGAAGAACTAGTCAGCACTATAAGAAGACAACACTAGCAACATAGTGACAAAATAGCCTATGGCTCTATCCTAATTGCGCACAATAATTATTTCAATATCTTGGCTGATTCTGAAAGCACATAGATATTTTCTGCTAAGCACAATGTTCTTTACATGACCGTCTGACAACCTACATATTAACTTTTCTTGGTTTCTTACAAAAACAAAGCACATATACACATAAATAAAATGAAATGGGAAAGAAAAAAATAAACCCACAGGAGCACGTTGTCAAGGAGTTTGTTACATAAGTGGAGGCCTAGATGCTGAGCTCTTCATTTGTGAATAACATTAAACACATTCAGAAATGTACCCAAACAAGTCAAATATCTGACAATAGTTTTAGCTAATTAGAAATGCTGTTCCCCATATGGACACTACACAGTTACAGCAAATAGTTAAACCAATATAATCCTCACAATTGAATTGATTGCTTAAAAGTAGCAGGTCAGGACTTAACATCCTCAAAGGAGATAACCAGTTTCTCTGTCATTATCCGCTGACTATCTAACTAAAAGGTATAAACAACAGGCAATCTTGGGGCTAAAGATCTGAAACTGACATCACAGTATATCTTGTAATGATCTTTTCTCACCTGCTGGAAATAAATGACCAGATCATAACCATGTAAAAACTCTGATCAAAATATGATCCATGCATACAAAACTGGAACCATTCAAGTGAGATAAAAGCAAGAATAATAAAATCAACAGCCCTAGTATAACAACCAAATATGAAGTTAATAAATAAGCATCACTCAAATATCAGGAGACATAAATGCTTGTACTCAGTGACAAAGGTATTTCAATATCTGATTCTGTCACAATGCATATTGTTTTAAAGGTCAACTAGTTTTTTCTATATGAAAATTAATAAAGCTCAGAGCTCATACAGATAAGCACAGCCAAGACAATATCCTACATAATTTTCAAACATTTTCTATATTATGAATCCGACAAATTCCTCTTTCAAGGAAGAAGAAAAATTGTTGCTCTAATAAGCTCCAGCACAAGCCACAGATCCCAAAAGCTCCACTAAATCTCTAAATATCTTTGTCTGACAGTACAAGCATGTCAACATCTTATAAGAGTGGTCAAATTATATAGTAAGAAGAGCAGGAATGTAAATCTAACTAATAAATGTTTCGGCTGTCATGGCCACAGGATTCATGTAATTATAAATGACTGCCCAATAATTTGGCCTCTTAATATACTTTGCAATCTTTGATTGATTCAGCTTCATATCTGTGGTAAAATTTCACTAAACCAAGGTTCAAGCCCCATGATTAGTGTTGGTAATTTGCAATGTTATTCAGGAGACAGAACCTTGATAATGTAAGGTTGTTATTTTGGTATTTACATCCCTGCCAACAGAAATTAGCAAAATAAATAAAATGATGAAACGAAATCCATGAAACAATCCAGAACCAAGGAAACAGGCAAACTCTATGCTAACAACCATGAAATAAAGAGAACAGTCAAGTGGGTTGAAGGTGAGAAGGAATGGGGTAAGAACAGTCCAAAGGTGTCACAGATTAATGCCGAGCTATGTACCAGAGGTTTTGGTGGTGGTGGTGGTGGTGGTGGTAGTGGTGGTGGTATTGGTGCTAGAAGTGGTGGGAGAGGAGACTTGTGGGGAACTGTCCATACTGCTAGCACTATCCGCATCATCATCTGCAATGTGAGGGAAGAGAACAAAACAAAACAAATATCGCCATCAGCAAGAGGTATAGGTATCATTGGAGAAAAGAAAAAAAAAACAACAGAGAGACGGGGGCATAAAGATAGGACAGAGAGAAGGCATAGTAAGACAGCATGGCAAGACAAGGAGAAATCAGATAGGTCACTTGTCTGTGGACAGCAGTAATTATGATGTGCAATTTAAAAAGAACATTTCCTATTGGAATGTCATCAGGACACTGCTGTACAAAGGCTGACTCTATTGCTCTAAAAGAAGTTGTTAGAATAGGGGATAGAAGATTAGAGAAGGTTCATGAGAGACACAAAAATGTATATGCCATTCAGACACTGATAATAAGATATATATATATATATCACTGTCTGAGCTTGGAGCTTCTATCATGGAGTGAATCTCTGACTGACTCATCCTACACTTCACATCCGGCATTTTATTAATGCCTGGACAAAAAGGAGGAAAAGATAGGAAAGGACAGATAAGGAGGCTGCATACTGTAATGCCACACTAATCATGGATTTGAAACTGGGCATCATACAAACTGTCTAGAGGAACAATACATTTCTGAGAACAGAAACTACATGATGTGATGTTTACAGAAACTTGAAAATAAAAACACAAGTTCATTTTCTTTTTTTTCGTAACAGAACCCAGACCTCATGGTTGAGAAGTCCATATTATATCAATTTTAAAGATCACAGGGAAGAGGAAAATGAGAATCATTAATGTAAATTTGATCATCTATTTGCATGTAGATCTATTTTTTCCTAGGGTGAGCATTCAGCATAAACTTGGAAAAGACATGTGATAACAAAGAGACAAGAAGCATTGTAGAAACATGAGAAAGAAAGATTTCAAGAGGTACCGAAATCTCCAATTTTTCCCACAAAGATAGAACAAGCTGGTTCCATGAGAAATCACTTCTCTAAAAATGAGACATGAAAAATATCTTTCTCTTCCTCTTTTGTAAACTTACACATAGATGCAGGCAAAATTTATCTGCTGCTTTGTGCCTATGTATTCCCACAATTACTGGACAGCCAGGAAGAGTCCAAATACAGAAGGCCATAACATGTACATAGGTCGAACATCATCAACATTTGTCAGAGGTGGAATCAAAAAAAGAGTTTAGAGCGGATTTTTGGCAATCACAAGATCTGTGTCAACTGACCTAAGTTATGCCCCGACTCGGATGTGAGCAGTGTCACTCAATTATCTAACTAATTGACCAAGATGCAGAGAGAGTAATTCTCAATGTAAATTATGAAGGTCTACTAGTCCTGAAAAAATGCCAGGCCTGGTACTTTCACAGTTCAGTTATGGTCCATTAAAAAAACTGTTAACACCACTAGATTGGTTCATCAGTGACCTAAAACCTAAATGATCAAACATTTCCCACAACTTTATGGTCCTGTATTTTCTATATTATACCCAGCCAGCTAAGCTTAGTAAGCGATATTTCTCACTTATGACTTATTCAAGAATAATATCTAATTCCAGTCATGGGGGAAAAAATCATAGTACTATAACTATTTGTTTAACAGAAGAGTATTCTATATAGCATTTAACAAAACTGCTCCAGCCTCTTGACTGATAAAAAGGGTCTTGTTTTTGAAAGAATAGTATTCTGCTTTGATTTAACACTATTTTATTTTTTGTTTGAACAAACTGCTCTAGCATTTGTTCAACTAAAATGCTCCTACTTCTATTCAGGAAAGTGTTTAGCTGCCTGTGCCCCACAAGAGCGATCTAGCTTTCTGCTAAGTGATGTGGTACATTGTACACAGCTGGCACCTCTAGCGGACACCTGTCAACATCATGCTGCATAGTTTCAAACTGCCAGTAGAGGGTGACAACAGTCAATCTTGTCAATTTGCAAATATAATTTAAGGCAGAAAAAAAAAACAAACACTGCAAATTAGGCAGCTCATTTCCATATCACAGCTTATGATGCGAAATTTCAAGAAGGTTATAATTTAAAAATATTTTAAAAAATAAAGGGGGGGGGGGGGGGTGGAAGATGAAAAAAGAAAAACAAGTGCATTTTATTCAATGTCACACTGGTGATTAACTTTGGAAGCTACATGCAAAAATCATGGATTTGATTTACACTGCATCCATTGTGAACTCTCAAGGCACATCAAATAGATTTTTGTGCAGATATGAATTTTAAATTCAAGTATTTAACAGCCGATCACAGATAAAAAAAAAAAGAAAAGAAAAGAAAGAGACATATAAAAACACAAAAATATATTAACATGAAATGGCAGTTTCTGAACTGAACAATAATATCATAGGAAAAAAACAAAACTAAAGGGTACAGACATGAGGTTAGGTGGTCTATCTTAAATATGAAAAAAAAAAAAAAATGACTGCCAAATTGTGACTTCAAAAACAAATGCAAAAATTAAAAAAGGCATAGAACAAATACAAAAAAAAGGCATAGACATAAATTATCAAAATTCAGGCGAAAGGTATAAGAAGTGGGTGATGTGAGATGGTGTGAGACTAGATGGAAAGTGAAGGAGTAGGGAGGGCAGCTGCCTGACATGATATCTGAGCCTCGCATTATAAACAATTTGGGATATGTTTTCTGCTAGGAAGTTCTGCCATTTCTGACTATAACAACAATACTAGCTGAGTTTGTACCATGATCATTCAGCAGATGGTCTGTGTCAATACTGAAGTGGC
Organism: Peronia peronii; assembly: GCA_039654565.1. Classification (NCBI taxonomy): domain Eukaryota; kingdom Metazoa; phylum Mollusca; class Gastropoda; order Systellommatophora; family Onchidiidae; genus Peronia; species Peronia peronii. The sequence continues at coordinate 5,039,502 of JBCEWB010000014.1, read as the reverse complement.
ACTAGCTATTTCTAGTATAATATTCCACTAGCTTCAAGTAATGGGTGCACACACTTCTTTTGTGGTTTCTTCCATTAACATGTGCCCACTATATATTAAGTGAGCTTCTGAAGAGAAATAAATTGATGGCCATACAGAAGACCAGTGAAAACTTTATCCTGGTGCTGTCAAAGGAACAATGACTCCCCAACAAAATCAAATTTGTTGAAATTTCTACAGACTACAAAAGTGAACCTTCTGCCATCTGCCATAGCAGAGCTCTTGGGATGACACAGAAATTACAGTGGTTGACTTAAGCCTCTATTTTAATCTATTTATGTCTTGAGAAAGATTTCAACTGTTTTTGATGTTTAAGCAGATGTGTTCAATTTTTTTTAGTAGTTATTCTAAAGACAATCTTTGCTGTTTACATTTTACTGAGGAAAGTGACGGTAAGATCATCAGAGATAATTATGTCAAGAAGACAGCAGAGTGTTAACGTACCATGTCTGCTGACTGAGAAATAGGTCAAGGATGACCAAGTTACAATATCCATTGAAATTGAAAAATGGTCCAAGTTCTACACGAAAAAAAAAAAAAAGGAAAGAAAAAATGGAAATTTGGAAGTGCACTTGTTGCTGAAAAGTTTGGCTGGTGAACAGGCCTCGTCAGAACAAAACAAAAAAAAAACCTGAAAGGAAACAATTAAACATCTCATGGGAGGAGCAGAAGGAACAGTTTTTGAGCAAAAGATTTGCAAGCAATGGCTTTTGTCCTTCAGATCAGTCTTGTCTTTCTTTTTTTTTATTTTTAATTGTATATATCCAAATATTTTTCATTCAGCGCCAATGCAAAAATATTCGGCACAGCAATGTACAGCATGCTTGAATGCCATATGGATATTAATTATAGTTGCCACACACCATGTTCAGTGTCAGCTGACAGGAATGGGGCAGCAAATACAGTAGCAAAATTGATAATTTTGTTCTTTACATAAAAGAAAAAAAAAAGAGAGAATCTTCTTAATTTGCTAAGACAACCATCATTTGCAGTTAAATCTATACTACAGGATACATAGCTCTGTTGGCATGTGAAATGTTCACAATATAGTTACACTGTTCTCAATGTGCAGGCAAATGACAGCGTTTCTTATCTATTCATTGAGATAACCTCCACCAGGAGGTTGAAACCTCCACCAGGAGGTTGAAAGACGTATATAGAATATAAAAGTCTATTGGTTCCTTAGCCCATCCTGGCTATGGGGATTTTGCACTGCTGGGTATATCACTATCTGTTTCAAGTTTTGGCCATTGTGGAATCGGGCCTGTGTTGAATAACTCGATTAGTGAAAAAGATCTCCTCTAAACTAACCCAGTGCTGTCATCTTCTTTTTCTTCTATTGGTATTGGGGTTTTTTTGCCAGCAGATCAGCTTTTTTCCCCCTCAAGACTCTTTTTCATAACAGGCACAAAACCACATATGAGTTCTAATCTTATATTCATCAAATATGAGTATTCTGAATGACATTTTGTTGAATGATGTGTGAATGCAAGAGTAGAGAATATCACACAACACAAAGAACAAATTATGATGTAGTTCTGAAAGTCACACCTACAACCAGCTACACTCAGTGGTATGGCAATCACATCCTTACCATTGAGGGGACCATCTTCTCCATCCACTGTGGCCACAACATTGGGGTCTTCAATAACTTCGCTGTCTTCATTCACAATCTGAATCATGCCCTTCTGAAACAATTCCATTTGTTCTGCGGAAAGAAAAAGAGCAATAAACAATTAAGTTAGTTATTATGTTTGCCACTAACTTAAATTTTTTTCTTTTTTAAAATAGGAAATTGACCCCCCCTCCTCCCCCCAAGAAAAGGAACAGAAAGAGAGCAATAAGTTTACACTTTATTCATTTATCAATTTTTTTGCAAAAACGGTATGATTCCTTATAAAATTAGTTCCAATGGCAAGGAGCGTTTCATATTTACATTATTATTTAAATTGATATTTCTTGAGTAGTTTATCCATGTGATCAACTCAGATATAAAAAACAAAATACATTTATTCTGAGATTTGAATCTGAAATTTATTCTCTACTACCATGTTTGTCACATGAACTATCACTCAATCAAATGCCTAAATCTCAAGACTGCATTGCCACATTCCTCACACCTCAGATTTAGCGACTGTCATATGATCAGTTATACCCAACATACTAAGCTAACGTATTGTGTCGCAATGAAAAAGAACTATGAAGACTTACGTTTCTCCACCTCTGGCTTCAGTCTCTTGTTTTTGATGAGTATTTTAAATTTGAGCTGGTTTGGGGAAGGAAGCTGGACACCAGGCTCCAGCTAGAAGAGAAAATAGCACAAGTTCTTGAGTAATGTTCCCTTACCTTGTAATCCATTTCACAAGTAGCATCTTGTCAACATGAATACATATATCTTTCATTATGTCTATTTGGACCTGTGTGATGACACGTGTTGCATACACATGAAAGTACAATGAAAGAATGTAACATGTACATGAAGAACACATACTATAACTGACACATACGTGCATGCACACACCTATCGACCCACCTTCTATTCCACCACAAACACACATCAACTAATCCTCCAAAATATCAATTTTGATGTGAATTAACTAATTTTGCTATTGATCTACTTACTGTGACCCACATTAATGTCATATGACAGCTATGTCTCCATATGGACAGGAAAATATTATTTAATCTTATTTCATCACAACTACACCATAAAACTGCCAGTGAAATCCCAATTTAAAGGAAAGTATTTCTTCTATCTATCCCCTTGGTGAACTTTAAGAGTAAGCCTAAAATAATGTATCTTGCACCATCTTTACCTGGTGTCCTTCTAATGGTTTCTTCAGCAGATAATCTCCAAGGATGTCTTCACAGTATTTGGCCATCTTGTATTGCTGCAGTTTACTGCAAACATACATCATATTGAGAAAGCTCTTAACATAACTGAAATAATTGAGATATATGAAATCACAATACATGTGGAAATCAAAACTCGAAATAAGTAGGCCTACATATTAATAGTTTTAGAATAAACAATGGGATGCCAAGGCATTAAAGAAAGAAGATGGATGGACAAAAGAATTGGGGGTTCAAATTATTTCCTTTCAATTTTGACATTTTTTTTTCCATATTTTAGTTGAAATACATTGGATGGCTTGTCTTGGCCCTATCCTCAGTTTCTTACCTTTCTCTATTTATCTTTGAAGTTATTCAGAATCACCCCATTCTATTCATGAATAACCAAAGTCATCACAACTGAACTCAGCAGCAACTAACCTTTTCTAAACACCAGCAAATCTCCCTCCAAACATGCCTATGTAATGGATAATTTAGTCTTGCACTGCATTTCCATATTATCCTGATTTAATTCCAAACAATAAATCTACAGCTAGACAGCTGAGAAGTTCGTAAAAAGTAAATCCCAAAGGAAATTCATTACTGGATAAAACCAAACCTGAAATTGGAACTACATGCTACATGTGCAACATGCTGAAACTTTCTAGAATCATCAATTGACTATGGCAGTGCTGCAAAGAACTATTTACGCATGATAAAGGTTGCTGCCTTTCATCCACAAAGTATGACTGCTTTTCCAGCAAAATTATCATGAAATTTTAGAGATTTTCAGAAAGCTGATTTTCAGTTTAAGAAAACTGGCAATCCTGTTCCTGAAAAAAGTATTTCATCCTGAGTAAACAACATCTACTTTCTCTCTGTACATATTTTCTAAGAGCATCATATTAGCTAAATGAAAGAACTGTTGCTCTAAAGCCAACTAATTTTTTACTGAGAGCATGCATATTAAGTATGAATTCCATATACTCTGAGTTCAGAGTGTGAGAAGAAATTTCCTGTTCAAACACTGACCTGCAATGATTCTCGAATGAGAGGATGACAGGATAACAGGATGTGACAAAAGCTGTCTCCTTAATAGCCTGAATGACATCTTTGAACAAGATATCTGTGCACATTGCTTTGCCATGGGTGATGATGGGTTCCTGGTCTTCATTGCGGCCATCCCAGCAGTCCAGTTCAACACATCTGAGTATCACATGGGCTCGATTAATTCATTCACTCACAATCTGATCTCATCAGGCATCTTTGAAATCATAGATCATTCATTTAAATCCTAGTTTTGTGTGTAAAGTGCGGATGTTAATTTTAGCTGGAAGGCAGCACATTAAGACTATTCTTAGTAAGTTAACCATTTGAGAAAAGTGATTCACAGCTTGCACGAATGAAAGCTACATTAACCTATATGATTATCAATTTATAATTCAGATCCTTGTTGTATACTCAAGCAGTACCTTCACAGATAGTTGAGCTGCACTTCCTGCTCTCTATAGCTGTAGCTAGGAAGGGCATGATTAACTGAAGACCTAAGTGTATGGGATACTTAAGTAACACACACAACAATAATCACATCCATGCAATTAAACAATGCTGACGGTATACAACTCTGAAATATATAAAATTAGGTAAACTAAATATATGAGCTCAAAATATTACAGAAAAATAAAAATACGACAGCACATTTCTTTGCCTTTATTACATTTGTTGAGATAAAAATTTCTGATAACTGGTGAATTCCAGCACATTTTCATGAGATGGCATACTCACCAGAAGCAAAACAGAAACACAGTCTAGCAGAATGTAAGACCTTACCTGCATCCTGCCAGAAGTACCTGTCGATACATCTCGACTGATGATCGACCACCAAACTGACGGCCTGTTAAATAGGTATTATGTGAGGAGTTGATGATATAATGAGCCAATGGCTGATCCATATCCATATAGATATCCAGACGATCAAGGAAGACAGGGGCATTTTCATCTGACATCAGGTATCGGCAGAAGCCATCTTGGCTCAGCCAGTCTGAAATAATTTTTATTAAAAAAAAAAAAAATATTTTAAATCATACAAATACTGCTTGTGAAAGATGCAAAACTGACCCCCCCCCCCCCCCCACCCCAAGACATTATGAAAATATTAACCTGTGCTACAATTCATGCTAAAAATTCCTACCTTTGCTCAGATACTCAGGATCAGTCTCATATGACTGTATAATGTTTTTCACCCGTGTGTGGTTGTAGAATGGGAAGAGGATTTCATTGAGCCTGGGATCTCTTTGTCTCTGAAAATGAAAGATTTGAACAAATGGTAAATTTGGCTAAATTGTGAAATCTGTTTACAGCATTCATACATCCCACAATATCTTTTTATATCTTTAATTATTCTTCTCCTGGATTTCTTAAAAAAAAATTATATGAAATCATCAATCTATACACCTGAACAAAAGCATATAGATCTCCCTAAGATCAGTGACATCACATTTATTCTCAAAGTTTATGGCTACCCACACAAGATAACTTCTTTGTCATATTAGGGGAGCAATACATTTGCTACCATCTCGAGGAATGAAAAAAAGATATCTTCTTTGTCTTCTTACTACTGAAAAGAAAACAACATGGATAGTCTATGTAGTCCTAGCTTCATTCAAATTTACCTTACAGCTTGGACTTTAAGCAAAATGTGCCTCATGAGCTGACCATGGATCTGTTTATATAATTTAGTCCTATAATCCTCTTTCTATAAAAAAAAACAAAAATGATTTGATAAGGTGAGTTACTGATGCTAGATGAATACTCACATCATTGAAGAAATCAATCAGCTGGGGGATAGTGAGGAATGACCGGCTGCGTGATCTGTGAACACACCAATCAACAGTTCTCAAATTCTGGCTGCTTAATGTACCAGCTAAGACTGGTCCTTTCAGTGACTACACCAAGACCTTATTATCTTTGTTGCTTTTCTTGAAGACATACTGGAATTCAGACTTTTTTTTTTTTTAATTGTTGCGCAGTGTATCTACTTGCTTGTATACTTGCTGGAGTTACTACATCATGAAAAATATATGGTTTACTTGTTGATCATTAAATGAAATTCTTTTCTGAAGATACCTGCTATAATTAAATTCAGTTACTAGTTGAGCAATTCATCTGAAATAAGCTTGTGGACACTGTCAGAGGCTTTACAGCATTTGACTGAAAGAGCAGGTTATAATCTCCTGTTAACAGGATCTTATCCATTTCAAAAAGTAACGATAAATTGTGAAGCTCTGAGGAATTAATTTCACTGCAGCCTTGTTAGAGAAATACAATCACATTTATCAATGATCACAAAATGTTTAATGCTTTAAGTCATTTTTTTTTTCCAGCAAATGGTTGTTCACATCCCAATTGGCTCAATAATAAAACAAAAAAGAGAGAGGCTTACAAATCTTTAAAAAGTTCCTCAATGTCTGAGCGTGGACAGATCATGTGGTACAGCTCATAAAATTTGTCAAATGTAAAGAGGGCTGGATCTATTTCATCACCCTGCAAGTGACGAAAAATACCAATGAGTGAATGTACAAAATGTAAGTTCCATCCAGTATATCCAGATAGTCAAGATAGTCAACATAGTTTCCCATGAAGCTAGGCAAGATAATGGCCCTCAGATTATTCTTTCTAACAAAAAGGTCTTGTCTTTTTCTTCATGTGACATACTTGTTTTGCTATTCTAGCTTTCTGAAAAGAGCAGATACAAAATAATAACACTAAACCTGCAAAACAACAAGTGATATGATGCTTAGCACTTGCCCTAACTCCTTGTTGCTGTGCCTCTAGCTGATCGGTGCTAGTTAAAGAACTGGGAATATTTAGTTTTGACTTGTGGCTCCTGTCAGAACTGAGAATGACAAAATGTAAGCCAGTCTAGCCTCTACACTGATCATAGACCCCTTCACATATCATGTATTCCCTTTAACCCCTCCCTTGCACTCATCTCTTCCTCAGACATATTTGATAATACTAATTGGTATATAAAGTGCTTGTAACAGTGAAAGACTTGTCAATTTCATGTGGCCAATTATAATCTGTTCATATATAGTGTACCATATCTACTTGGATCAAACCTTTTGATAATAGTGGGGACTGTTATGTTCATATGATAAGGTTTTAATGTAAATTACAAGCTGGCACTCCTCAACCGGACACAGTGCAACCTCAGTGCTTGTTTACGCTATCTCCAATTCTAGGACTTTTGAAGATTTTATCTATGAAGGAACTGACAAACAAAAAACTACCTTCTCAAAGTATTAGTTCTAAGTTTATTCCTCTTCATCACTGTAATCGGCTTGCTAAACTATTCTATATCCAATGTAAAAAATAGTCCTTTAGTCCTTGTATATTCTATACACAAGTAACCAATCAGATTCCTGCGACATTTCGGTCACAAGGGTAGGGATAGAAATTTCATCTTTCAGATTTATTTTTTGAAAAAAAAAGACATTTAAAATAGTCACTCTTTGTATAAAGTATGTTTATAGCTCAAAGCCATTATTCTTTTAGTGAAATGAGAGATATATAAAAAAAGTGGCAGAGGTTCTAAATAAGATGAGGCGATTTCTCATTTCTGTCAACATGGAGGTAGAATAAACAAGCAGCAAGGTCATGTCAGGGAGGCATTTGATCATTATATGATTATGAAGCTCAACTGTCTGGGAAGGCACAGCTTGAGACTACAACAGGGATCTGAATTGTAAATTAATAAAAATAAAGGTCAATGTAGCATTCACTCATACAACCTGTAGATCACATTTACTCCCCATGAGTTGATCATTGGTCTGTGAAAAACTGATGAGTGAGCAGATTATCCCTCCGAGTTATAGTGATGACTGATGACAGAGCAGAAAGAGAAAGAGAGACATAAAACTGTTGTCTCACTGGTTTCACTTGAGCCATGCTCTAACAAAAGGGTATGACCTCTCTGTACTTACCTTGCCACTGGGAAGACCTAAATCTTTCAAACTTGACATCACCATCTTCTCTGTTTTCCCTGATGCAAATGTCCTTGTGATGCTGCAAGAAAACTGAAGCTGATTAATGCATTTCTAAAAAATATTTTACTATTTCTTTACTGTCTCCATAATTATGTCATGCAAGCCAATTTGGGGAGCCTCTTCTAACATTCTGCATTCAGTCAGTATTACATTAGTACTTTATTGCAGACTGGACAATGAAAGGTAAACAGAATGAAGGCTGGTGGCCTCTGCTAGCTTTGTGAGGCCCTTGTGATATTTGATCTAAGATGTTTAGACCAATAATTACATTCTGAATTTTTTAAGTGAATGCTATTTTTCTTGGTGTATTAAAAAGAATAAGTGGAAAGAGAGAAACTGCCAGTCTCAGCAACACTCAGTCTGCTTTAAATAAAAAATACATATTTTGAGGAGAAAAAAAGTATTACATTGTTGTTGCTGTGCCATTAAAATGCCAGTATAAGCTTTACATTTTGGGAACTGCTTTTCCTCTGGGCTATTAATAAAGTATATTACCATAATGTTGTACTGTTTAACAATGGTTCTTTTTAAACTGATGTTTTTGCCTATTTGCACATTTATTACATTCTAAAGAAAACTGAAAATTGTTTTCTAAACATCTAAGATCTAAAACTACCATTAAAGATCTTTAAACAAAGCAATGGTTTTGAAGTGTGAACATGCATCTGTTTCAAAGACATTTTGGAGATTGATACTAGCCCCAGATTTGCAGAAGGACATTCTAACAGAATACTAACAATGTGGATGTAATGACTAGGTCAAGACTTTCAATATCAAAGGAAATGACATCTTTGCACATGGAAGTTCAAAAACCACTTGTCAATGGACACAGCTGTAGCATACAACACTCTGCCTCAATCACCAACAGAGATATGATATGAATGGGGAATGGTAGCAAACAGGTAACAATGATACCTTTGCATACCATTGCACAGGCATGATTTCAAAAAGGTTTGTCTCATTTGGTTTCTTGACACTTACCCTCGGACTGGAATCTTGCCACTGGGATTGACCATACAGCAAAGCTTGATCCAGCTGGCAGGAGAAGTACATTGTATTGAGATTCAGGAATAAATAATACACAAACCACATAAAGAAGGACAAAAGCATACAAATCAATAGAGATAAAAAAAAAAAACAAAGATGCTTCTCATATTAGTTTCTCCACTTCTTCCCCCATGAAAACTGCAGATTTTTAAAACAACATACACAATCTGATATCAGAAATAATATATTTACTAACTAGCGAGGCTAAAAAAACTTTCCACTTGTCTTTTTAGGCAAGCAAAAGGGGGGGGGGGGGGGGGGGGAAGAAGAAGAAAAGGCCCCCAACCTAAACCCTTCCTGCTTCCCTTTACCTTTCCCTAAAACCACCCCC
>JBCEWB010000014.1:4992047-5011651 GCA_039654565.1 Peronia peronii | reverse complement strand
ATAGGGCTCAAATTTGGCACACACATTTTCTGATTATTAGTCTGGGCAATAGGCTATTTGGCATGGCTGTATTCTGTAGTAAAAACTTTTGACAATTTTTTTGTTTTGTTTTACAGGCTGTTAGCATTGAGTGTCAATTTTTGAAAAATTTATATAAATAAAAGATAAGTGTAAAAGGACAAAACTAACCAGTTTATTGCCCCAATATGACCCTAAAGTAAGTTTTGACACCATAAATAACCCTGTAGATAAAGTAGTTTTTGAAATTTTAAGACTCTACGATTAGTGTGTATTTTCAAGATGGCCACTGTTTCCATGGAAACCATCATTTATTTTTAAAATTTGAAAGTGAAAAACATCTTTCCCAGTCATACACACCAACATGTCAAAGTTTCTCTTCTTAGTCTGGTGAAATAACAAATCTGAAATTTTCACCCGCTTACCCCCTTAATGTGAATTTTCAGTGATGAACATATCATCAAATGAAAATGAGAAAGTGATTTTTTCCTCTCTTTTTATACTGCCTATTCTGACAGAAGTAATCTGGGAATGCGCATTTCACAATGAGGAGGAAAGAAAGAGTTGTTTGATCCCCAAATTGTACAGCAATGCCGGCTTATTCACCAAAAAAATCTAGTACATGAAATCTCAATGCCACACCAGAGAATGAACTGCAAGGGACACAAAAATGGAAGGCAGGATTTTCTGAGAACTTTTTCTTCTAGCTTTGCCAGAAGCTTAGATACACCAATGCCAGACAAGAAATATAAGTTATGGAAGTCATGTCATGTCTGCTAGTACTAATAGGAAGTATGAACTCTCAGATGTACATGTTCAAGAACAGAGATGTATTAAACAGGGAATATATATGCATTCCCTATTTTTTAAAAAATTAATATTCACAATATTTTGGATACAGCTGGAATGTTGAAACAAAATCCACCTACGGCCTATGCGCATTACATTTTGAACACTTCTTCTGGTCGGTAAAATTTAGAAAGGAGACTATCACTCGATTGCCTACTAACATTGTTTATGCTGAGATCATTTATTTGGGTATACTTACACAACTCACTTCTTGTGAATAGAATGATTATAATGATATTTTTTGTGATCTACTGACAAAATCTAACAGTCCATGACTCATATCCATTATCCAGTTGTTAATTTTGAAGGTAGTTCCAATTACTCACAATCTTAAAATATATACTATTGATACTTAGGTTATTTTCATTTTGCTAAAATAAAACTCCAAGAATGAATAGACAAAAATACACCAATAAAATCCTCCAAAGCTTCCCTCGAAAGTTTAACAGACACACAAAGCCATTGCACATGCTAAAAATCAAGGTCCTAACAAATTTCTGACAGTGTCAAGTGATAAAAATCTCTCTACCCCCACAAACTGAATTGATTTCAAACATTTTGTTCCAACAACAGGAAAGAATTCACTATCTCCATTTCTAAATGTTCTATTACAATATATTCTTTTTGCTGTATGGATTTACCTGTCAACAATGTGTTTCATCTGACTGAAACTAATGATAGATCATGTAATGATGTCTATCAAAATAGCATTTGATAGGTTATACAAGAACGTGCTTTTCTGAAATTCTTATCCAAATTCTGTAGCATCTACAATCATCTCAACAGCTGCCACAAATGGGGTGTATCAACATCATACTCCTAATGATCTACTGTGAGGATGAGGTAGAAGCAAGCTATAACCGTACACAGATATCATCATCAGGGACAGATTAAAATAAAATTATCCATCCCACATTCCATGCCTAATTTTGCCGAGAAACTTAAAAAGCGTATGACCCATGGAGATATGACAGAAATTTTAACAAATGGCTATGTCATTCAATAATGCTGTGACCCCACCATTTTTTTTTAATATATATATATATATATATATAGTGCATCTTGTTCAATTTGTGTTTTGAAAAATTTCTTGTAATGATCACAACAGCAAATATTTATCTGTTCCATTTATACATACGAGCATAATGAGATCAAGCAATCCTGACTAATTATAAGCGTTTACACAGATACATTTCTTCTTCCATCTCCAAGCAGGGTTACAGCTAACTAAACTTCACTATGTCATGTCTAACTTTATTCACATGAGCCACCAGGTAGACTTTAACAATGCAAGTAATATGTGTACAAGCCTTGGGAAAAGGTTAATAAGTTCAGCAAAATTAACAAAGAACATTTTTGAAAAATAGTTATGCACTAAAAGCTTCCGCAAAACTTCAGCTGCAAATTTGTAAGTGATGTCTTTTCCCATAAAGCTATTAAATTACAGACAATAATCTTCAATATAACCGAAATAGTAACTGTGAAGATCAAATGGGTGCTTCATTGCAGTTTTAGGATTTTGTAACATCTGTAGCTTATGCCATAAAAGTGCTTCACTGCAGCTTTAGGATTTTGTAACATCTATAGCTTATGCTATAAACAACCAAAACACTGACGGACCCCCTTTCTTGCCCCATTGATAAGGATTTAACTCCATTTTCATTCAATGTCAGTTTTCTTCTCCACCTGTTTGGAAGAACATGCAAAAAACTTAAATACTAGATCTGTTAAATCACCATCAAAACAAATTAGATTTGTCACATGTGTAGCTTTGGTTATATAACCTTGATGGGGCCACCCAGGCTTCAATTAGCGGCAGAAGAGTTCCGTGTCTAGTTTTGAATGTCTCTGACATTTTTTTTTTCAGGAAGGAGCTTTCCGACAGAACAGTGGCAGTTGAAGTGTACAGTTCTGTGTGTCCTTGTCCCAGGCCTGCACCTCATATTTTAACAGCTAAGACAAACACTGGTCTAAAACATCTGGCTACATAGATTAAAATGACCAATGTACATATACATTCATTTATGACGGCACTATTAACAGCTGACAAGTTTGGACATTCAATATTTATATATCCAATCCCATGTTATATATCTCATGTCTTGAGCCTCCACAAAAACCTGTCACTCGCTGCTAATGTTGACATTATTCATGTCCATCACTTCAACACAACAATAACCTGCCTCATTTTCAATAGCCTTGCATTACCCTGAACTGGGTCTAAAATGCAAGGGACAATGATAAAAACTCTCAGCATGCAAAAAGTAGAGTTATGAAAAAATCTCAAACAGGGCAAAAAAACATGTCATTTCCAAAGTACAATGAATAGCTTTTTTCTTCTGAAAAGTGCATGAAGTAATTAATGAAAATACCAGATAAGATAATTAAAAATGACGGACCACATACTATTGACTATCATAACAGTGATCCCCAAATTTACAAGAAAAATGACAAATAATATAAACACAATCCCCTCTGTCTCCAAAAGGACATTATAAAAAAAAAAGCACAGCAACATGTTAGTGGTCAATACTGTTAGCAAGCACCTCCACCAACAAACTCTTGTGGGTTTTATGATGGTATATATACAAAAATCATGGATTGGGGATAGAGTCCGGATATTTCAAACAAGCAAGCAGAATAAAAATAAAACTCAAATATGCCAAACTTAACAAGAGAATGTACAACAAAACATGATAAAATTAAATAAATGAAAAACAAATACATAAACCAAGAAAGCTTCCCCCCAAACGAACAAAATGGCACAGTGCACATGTCACAACTGTCTTTGTATCAGTCTGTGGTTCAGTCCATAATTGATCCATTCACATCGTTTGACTTGCAATGTACCACTAATCAATTTAATGCAGACTGATAATAAAATGAAGCACATAACATAGCTCCCTTTGGAACAAATCATGTACCTTTATTCTTTTAAAAAACCATACTACAGAAAGGTTGCTTTAGTACAACAGCGCTTCGAGAAAAAAAAAGAAAAAGAAGATTGCCCTCAGATCTGAAGAGAGCAGCACTCATAAACATCTTTTTATGCATTCAGCTGGTTTGCAATAAATGGGAGAAGAAAAAATATCCTATAATAGCCAATCTGCTTCATCAGTGTTCTATTTCAAACTGTCACAAACCATTACTAGTATGTCAGGGCAAAGATATTAACAAGCAAAATATCTTCTGTCTCATCAAGCTACACTCAAGAAACTAGTCACCCAAACACTGTATGGCAACTCAACAAATATGTCACACTGAAGTTCTACCAGTTCTGTAAAATGCCATGATACAACGTTGCACTCTGATTATATATGGTTGAGTTATATGTGGCTAAGCAAGCAAGTTAACATATTACCTACCTACTTTCACAACTAGTACACGGATGGAGCATATGATATGGTAGAGGTAAATGGAAAGGGTCAAAAGTGATGGGGACGGGCAGGAAAGAGAATTTTTTTCATACGATATAAAGAGGAGAGATGAAATTATTATTATAAAAATTGCTAAATACATGCATGACTGCAGTACTCTGTGGATTAGTTGGCTATGATTCAATATTCATAACTTACGCAGGCCTTTACCACCAGCTACCACTGCATAAGACAAAAACGAGGTAAAAAAGATCCTGCACCAACATTTTATTTCCTAGAAATGACAAGACTTCAGGTAAAAATTCTTGGGGTGTCACAGATATTAAACAAAAGTCTCAAAGTAACTCTTGGCTGACCTACTCAGTTGATGCCCACATATAGCTTGGATCAAATCAGAATAAAAAAATATTATACAATCATTAGGCCATTGTTCCAAACTTGTTACGCCGTGTTAAGGAATTAGATTGAATTAGAATGCCCAGATAAGGCACTGGCAGTGACTTTAATCCAGTCATGTCAACAAGAGGTTAAGAACATATTACAGTTACAGGCATGTCAATTTCTCAGAGCAAAATAGGAATGTTTGGCACTTCTCCAGAAGACACAAAACATATGAATGACTGAAATATTTTTTCAGACAAAGCTGAAGATTTTGGGACCAGCTAACAAGTTCACCACAGCCAACAAGTCTATTATTCTACAAGAGGACACTTGACATCCCTGACACTGAATAACATTTCAAACATGTACTCTGAAAGATTTCACACCATCGGACAAAAAAGGAAAGAAAAACAATATAAAAATTTTAGAAAGATAAATATCTTTTTAAATATATCTTTATAAATATTTATAACAGGATGAACTTCTTAAACATCCAGACAAACACGACAGGAACCAATTCTAGACACAAGCTACCCACCTGTTTTGGCTACTGAAGAGGGTGAAATCATGTGGAGTGAGAAGACGGTTGAGTGCACAATGGGACATGGATGGGGTGGGGAAAATAGTGGGGAGGTGGGAGGGCAGATAAAAAAGATAATTATTAACTGCATGTTTACAAACATAGAAGTGTGCGACTCCTATATCTGCATGTTCACAGTCAAGTTTGCAGAACAAAATATTTATTACAATCAGGCATTAGAATATACAATCTATGAATCCTACATCATTCAAAAGTTATAACTGACGAAAGTTAAATTGACAAAAAGACATGAGCATATCAGGCCTGTAACATGAGTGATTTAGCTCCATTTTCTTTAAAGTTACCAATTTTACCACATGACTCTTTGTTTTTGTCCTCTTTTTAAAGAAAAACAAATCCATTCCAGAAAACAATTGTCTCACTAATCCAACTGTTAACTACAATATGAGATGACACTGAAAATAGATGGAACTAGATCATGTAAATAGATCTTGAAAGAAATATCACAATTATAATCTTGATGTTCTTATAACTTACATAATACAATTCACACTAAACACCAAAATAGATTACACAGAACACAACTTCAAAGATAGCTGTGATCAACTGACAAATAAAGGATAAAAAATGATGAGCCTTATCTACATGAATCCTGTATTTGTCGCACAGCTAACAGAGCTTTGAATAGGGTTAAGTAAATCTGTGTGTCTAAAATAACCAGGAACTACATGATCTACCATAAAGAAAGAAGAAATGTATTTGACTCAAATATGACACTTAATAAAAAACAACCTTCATCTTAACTGATACACCAATAATGACATTCACTATTTTGAACCAATCTTCACCTAAAGTGACAAATGATAAGCAAATGTTTCATTCTTTTCCTCAAATTATTATTATATTTTGCACAGATTTCGTCTCCATAAGTATTTTGTTTTAATAACTTTACTATAATAAATACAAGAACAGAACAAAAACTTTTATTCCCTCCCAGTTTACTCAAACAGCAAAATTTCAAAAAAAACACGTTAACTTCATAAAAATATGGCCTAGATAGAGTGAGGCATGATCAAACAATCTGTTCATATTCTTATATCACATATACACAAATTTTCTACTGTCTTCCACATGTATCAGTGGTGATTCTGAAATTATCTCACACTACTTTGCAATTACTTCTCTCTCATTTTTTTTTTTTTTAAACCACCTTGCATGTGAACTACAGTGTACATAGGAAGTTGGGTGATGAACTGAGGCATTAAAAAATTAAACAAAATAGCTCGTGATTTTTCCTCAAATATTAATGTCAATGTCATAATGAGAGATACACATGGGAAGGGGGTGGGGGATGATGGGAAGAGTGGGCAAGAAATCAAAGTTGTACAAATTTAGATACTGGATAAGGAAGGTGCAGAAAAGAAAAAAAAAAATCTATAGTTATGAAGCAGATGTCGCTTTGTTGACAATGATAAGGTGAGAAAGGTCTGCATGATCAAAAAAAAAAAATTGCTTTGATAATGGAAGTCCCAACAACAGCAGTGGGAGATGGAAGGTGGAAGTGAGGATATTAAGAATGCCACAAAGTGTCAAAATATTTGAATGTCTTGATGTAATCATAAACCATAAACTAGCGGTTTTGGAAAATCCTGACTTTCTTAGTTGAACAAGAGATCAGGAAAACATGGGTGAGGATATAAAGCCAGGCACTGAAGAATAAATCAGATGAGAAATGCAACACGAAAACACAAGTTAAAAATCCACATAAAATGTGAATGAAAATTCCCTCAACACCAAAATTATAAGGCATTCAAATTATAAAAGAAAAAAAATTACAAAAGTCTTCATAGAAGAAAGTTTTAAATACTCAGGGCAGCTCATAAAAAGAAACCAGATTCCCCAAAAGACAGCATTGAGTGATGCAGCAAAAAGGGACTTTTCATGGATTGTAAAATAAGCAAAATATATGTTAGGAAAAAATTAGAAAAACTGAAAAGGAAGAAAAGGCTTGCCTCTGGGTACTTGCTGAGAACGGTACTGTGCTAATTGCAAAAGATGAAAATTATTTTGCATCTTTTTGTCTGATAATTTCCTAACCCATCCAATTCCTTTACACATGTAAGCCACTGCTTTTGTTTTCACTAGATTCTTCAAACATGATTGTAAATGCATTTAAAAGATGAAACCAAATTTGATGCACACTAGACTAGGGTGAAGAGGTGGTATGATTATAGTTTGTATGCACTGTGATAGACGTGGGTGGTCATTACAGCAGGGCAGTGGCACTTCAAGTCAACATTTGCCTGGCCTTACCGGCACCATCTATATCCCCTTGAAACATCAACAAAACATCAGGCTCTAGTGTCCAGAAAAACAGATAGTAGGCAAATGTAAATTAATTCTTCCTGGAGTAAATTTTCATTGTATTCATCTTCATGTTTCAATCAAAAGGGATACATGTAGTTGGACACTGCTCCAAAATAGCTGATTGTAATAACACGCCCCAAATTCAATAAATTAATTTTTTATATTTTTATTTTTGCACAATTTCTGCCAACTTCCTAAAACTTCCAGTATAATCAGTCTTACAAATTTTAGATTTTTTTTTTCACTCATCATAGGCTTAGTTTGAATTTGTTTTTCTTCTGAAGCTCTTTGCTATGAACCATCAATGTTTTCTATTATGGGATACTAGTTTTTGAAACAAAGTTTGAGCTGTGGGTGGGATTTTTTTTTTTTTCATGTTTTGCATCAAGCATTTGAATGGAGTAACCATCTGACAAATGACAGATCTGAGTATTAGCTGAAGATGTAAGAACTAATAAGCCCTCCGCTCAGTGGTGATGGATTTTGATGATAATGGTTGATTCTCACTTTTGCTGATCAATTCTCTTTTGAAAAGAAAGCTTTGTTGTCATTGTTGTTGTTTTCCAAACATCCATATTTTCAGAACAAGTTCAGACACTTTGATACGCAATATGAGTCTTCTGCATAACAGATGAATTTACAATGATGGTACACATAATTCAGGGCAAAATCTTCCAAAGGAAAGTGCAAAGTTATATGTGGAAAAATGTTTCTGCTTAATGAGTAAAGCACCAATTGATTCCACAACCCCACAAACTCTTCTTTCCTCATTAAGAACAGTGATGCCCCACCTAGTGCTTCTCATATTTAATCCAGTTTTAGCACATGGGCACAGGCCATTCGGCAACAAGCCATACAATTGAAGACATACATTTTTGTCGTGGGCATTCTTGCCTACACAGCGTTCCTGGTGACCTGTCTTGTTTATAGTCTCATTATTTTTTAACTGAATTTTAGCAACTGTTTATACAATACAGTACCTATAAAGCGTATAAGACCACTGTCATGCAGCTCAAGAATTACAATATAATCAATGAACAAAAAACAAAAATCAAAACAAGCAATAACTTGTATCAAAATGACAAAACATCACGATTTTTATGATGTCAACCGATATTCTAACTATGTAATTACTTGGTACCAAAACTGCAAAGAAACTACTCAAATGGAGAGTTCTCTTTGAAATAAAAGGGTCCAAAACAATATAGTGTGGTACAAAAATTAAAACATAATATATAAAATCTGTGACATCAATAAGAACTAAAAGACAAAGAGTTATAGCAGTATAGTTCCATGGTTTTTCACCAGCAGTATTTCTTTCTCACTGAATCACAGTACATATCCTCTGTTTTTTATCTGGATTTTTACACAATAATTATTAATTTTATTCCTCTAACAAACAGAGGTGCCAACTGAGCCAATTTTTTTTTTATTGAACTTTCTGTGCGTGACTGTTACAGATATGAGCCTAACTAAGGCGGTCTGGGAATATGCCTTCCCCCCCCCCCCCCCTCCAATCCTCCTCCTTGGGAAAATTTTTAAAAATAAGGCTTGAAATACCACATTTTCAACTATCCTGTTTACATTTCAACCACATCTTTCATCTACATACATGTACTGGGGCATTTCTTCAATGCAGGTTTCCATGCTCCTTGTGGCAGCTAGAGAAGTTGGCAAAGATTGAGATATCTTTTAAGTATGGCCCTTCTGACTTTGCCGTGATCAATTTTCTTAGAGTGGCTAATAAGCGATTTTTTCTCATTGGATCCATAATGGACTCTGGCCTTACAGGTGACACAATAAGCGATTCCCGACTCCTCCAGTTTTCGAATGATGAATTCACCGTTTGCATCATTCTCATCGAACCATTCACAGATTTGTCTATTTCTTTGATGTTCACTCATTATTCACGTTCAACACAATCAATAACATGCCCATCCAAGTCTCGCTTTTGGTAACAATCCGATACAATACGAAATAATCACTAAATCAACTAAATATTTACGTATCGTCAGCCAAATCTAACTGAAGGTCCCTCTGGTGAGTGTAAGTCAGCTGAACCTAAAGCAGGCACGCCGAACGGATGTTATTGTTTGAGTGCGCATGAGCAGTCCTATCATTATACGGGTCCTTTGGGTTACCACAAAAGAGTTCATGTTCTTCCGTAAAATAATTTATTCGCATTCTGTTGTCCGCCCAGGCGATTCCGTTCCGTAAACGATGACCAGGTATTTTACCAAGACTTTAAGGACGTTGTTTTGTCTTACGGAATTCTTGGCACCTCTGAACAAATCTGAACTTTCTACATGTTCAAGCCTTAATGACTAAATCATATTTCCAGCTCTTGGTGCTACACTAGAATTCTATACAAAATTATTAAAAAAATAAAATATCTTTGAAAATATAAAAAAGGAGTTTCTACAACAGGTTTACAAAATACAAGAAAAGGAAGTACACTGTCTTGCATCTGAAGAAGTCATCCGTCTTTCCACAATGTTTATATTTAACAATTTACTTTTGACTGATCTAGCAACTATCACTTAGTGATTAGAGGACTAAAATGTCTTGTAAACCACTGTCCCTGTACCACTTATATTAAGGAATGAAAAACTGTAAATTATAGCCAAAAACAGACTGCCTCGAATTACAGACCTTACCTTTTTTGCTAGCTGCTCGACTGTCAATTGCAAGGGCTTCAAAGGCATCAAAGTCAGATCTCTTCACCTTCATGGTGTTGTTCTGGGTCCCTATGTCACTGTTTGTAACAGGCTGCATTCAAACATAGAACATAAATAAAAAATTCTATAACTTAAAATTACATAAAATCACTAAAAAGAGAAATTGCGAACAAAACCAATACCATTATTAATCTAGTACAGCATCAACTGCTAAATTTTACTGTTTAATGGGGTAGAATTTGATATGTCGAAGAAAAGATTCTTCTATGGAAAACAAAACAAGAAAAACAATACTTATTTTGCAGCAATGAAAAATGCTGATATCTCTTTCCACCGAGAGAAAGAAAAAAATGAAAATCAACAGGGAGAAAACAAGGATCCAAGTACAGCAACTTATATCCCACTATTTTTCAGTAACCAGGAAGGAAATCAGGTCAACACTGTAACGCTCACATGAATACACCTGGTTGAGAATATCCTGAGAATTTACAGAGCTGAGAATCCTTTCTTTGAATATGAAACAATGACAACTCTTCAAACACTACAACAATAATAGACCTTCACCATAACAATAATAGACCTAAAAGTAACTGAAAAAAAGAGAATTACAAATAACTGAACTCATATGTAGTAGTATTATCCAATGATCTGAGTAACAAGCTTCCCTTCCTGACAGTTTTAAGGACGTATTACTTACATCATTAGGAGAGTTCTGCCACTGCCCATCCACAAAAAATTTATACTGGTGATCTCCTTCTGGCAAATCCAAGATTGTGTAGAAGTCCCCATGGCTGCAGAACAAAAGGAAAAAAAAAATATATCCATGTCAATACTGGACAATTCCATAAAATAAATACCATGTTTGCCCAGCTATTTTTTTCCCCCACCTACTAACAACAAATTAAACTGAACTTTAATGACCAATATTTAATGTTCAAACAGAAACTTGCTTAGATAAAAGAAAAAAAAAATGTCAACAGGCTTTTGCCAGTATACATCCACAACTTCCACTTTCAAATGGAAATAGCAAAAAAATTACACAGTCTATCTGAACAATAAACCTGCATTTATTTGCTAGGTAAGTGAGCAATAACACCAAAAGGCAACTGCTGCTGCTTATTTCTGATAATCCAAAAATGACCTATCCTTAGCTTTCTCGAAAAATCATTGAATATATATTTTTTATTTAACATAATGGGTTCATTGTGTTCATTTCTAATATTTCATAGGATGTTTTTGATGTCAACTTTCGGAATGTTAATTTACCAAATTTAACCACCCACAGTGTATTAGCTGTAAATGAAACAAAATTTTCGTTCTGCCGTAAGGCTGAATCATGATTAGTGAAAATCTATGCCCTAAAATTCTCTAAATACCCGGGAAACAGAAGAGAAAACAAGCGATAACTTTATGCTCTTATCACAGCAAAGATTTCTTACAAACATACAAATTGGAATGAGCATGTTTAAGTCATTTAATCAACCCCATGGCCTGAAAGTAAACACAGAGGTCGGTCGTTACTCCATTCCCCTCCTCTTATCAAATTCAGGAAGTTTGCTCTTATTGATAATGCGTCTGATAAACACACTATTTATATTGTGAAAAGATGTCACTCTGCACTGCCATTTATTTCCTCCTTCCCACTCACTCCTTCATCCTCACCCATCCCATTTACCCTATGTTTGATCTGGGAAATTAGATTTTTTAAAATTTTCGACTGATGAGTTTCCTGTACCACTTCAGGGCATATCCACTTTAAAAAAGTCGAGTCAACAAAAGCCTTGTCCGTGGGAAAGGGTGCGCCAAAACATGAACATAATCACGTTTGTAATCTTCAAGTGGGCAATGCTTAACTTACCTTTTGGCCAAGGGGATCTTAGTCTTCCAGTTATTAAAGCTGCCTGCGACATAGACATCTTTGCCTCCTCCTTCCCACTTGAAAACAGTGGGCAACAATCGATTGGTGGTGGTATGGGTAGGTTCCTGACCTGGGGTCAGTGTGCTGGCGCGGGCCCGCTGCAAATCAAAAAGCAACTACATAAGTCACAAGTGTTGACAACCTAGTTCCATCAAATTTATTAACCTTAAAGTTTAGTCCTTGTGGAGAATCTAAACCAAACATTACGGTTCATATGTCAAGTTGTTTTTTTTTTTTAATTGGGGGGGGGGGGGGGTTGAGGGGTGGTGCTATGGTTCAGTAATTTTTTTTTTACAAGGACTAACCTTTACTATTTATTAATAGATTAAGAAAAGAACACTGGACCTTATATCAATCTCCCTCCATGACTCCCAGATCCTGGTTTCATAAGCAGCAGGCAAAATTGTAACGTTTGAGTGACACAGCAGCTGAGTGAAGTGACAACATCCTTCCTGTCATCCTATAGCATTTACAACACTTTGCCTTATTTTCCCAATTACAGACGAAACAGCCGATGTAAAATGATAAACTGACATAGTGCACACTTTGCTAAGCCTTGTTTCCTGATAAGATAGCAAAATTTCCACACATGTGTACAGGAGTCCCAACTAAAAATTATGGAATTCTGAGGGACAGCAGAAATAAGAGATAGGGAGGAGATGTGACAGAAATTGAGCATCTGAGACTGACAACAGATCATCATGCCTGTCCTTGATTATAAGCATCATGAACAAAACATCTTTCTACAGACACTTCCTTTTACCTTAAACTCATAAGTGGCTCAAATTTATTTCATTTGTATCTTGTGCCATAGACATTCAAAATGTATACATGCATTGTTATTTGTAAGAAAAGGGAAAGTATCAGTGATGAAAAAAAAAGCCATTCATGATGTGTGCAACCAAGGAACATTTTGTATTAAAACAATCTCATTTGCTAAGAGAAAACAAAAACCAAAATAGTGGGTTTGAGAAATGAAAATGAATGTGTTGTGTATTTGTGGCTCACACTTGGGAAATTACCATCAATATAAATAATTATCCTATATCGTATTCACTGAAACTGTAAGAAGTAATCCACGCTCAGAATTCCAGGTCACGATCTAAATGGACTGAAACAAACAAAAACAACATTACAAACCATCAGCTAGATCAAACACATATATATGTCTCTTAAATTGGGTCACACAAGTTTCCCTCCCGCAATGCCTTCCTGTACCTGTAGGATGTGTCAATGACTCATCCAGATGTAACCTAGTTTTGTCTGTACCTAACACTGAAGTGGAGCATACATAAGGTGAAACCAAGGTAAGACCATGGGAATATCAGGACCCTAGGAAAAGCTACCTGAATGGGTTGAATAAACTAAAAAACAAACAAGAAAAAAACTGGAAAAAACTCAAGGTATCAACATTAGCTGAATCTGAATGGCCCTTTTCGCAAAGCAATATAATATGTATATAATTTTCAGTTGATATTATAACCACCTCTTTAAGGATTATTGATTAAAACAGGAAGAATTTTGACTTTCTGAAACCATTTAACCATCCTGAGAGCTGGTTCTTCCAATTATTTGTAAAACAATCTTATGATCATACTACTTTTGGGATCACTGATTTCATTCTTTCAAGTGGTAGTTTTTTACATTTATGACTTGTTGGCAGTTAAACATAGGA
Source organism: Peronia peronii (assembly GCA_039654565.1). Lineage (NCBI taxonomy): Eukaryota > Metazoa > Mollusca > Gastropoda > Systellommatophora > Onchidiidae > Peronia > Peronia peronii. The sequence continues at coordinate 4,997,847 of JBCEWB010000014.1, read as the reverse complement.
AGAGAATTACTTAGAAGCTGATGAGATGGGCCTATTCTCTTTTTCACTGTCCTTCAAAAAAACATTTTCCAACATTTGGCCTTGTAATCATTTCCCCAATCAATTTGTGCCAAAAATTGGATTGACTATAGAGAATTCACCATGTGATCACAGACAACAGCGTACTTCTCCTAGCATATGTGTCATCACTCAAAATTTTTTTGGTTTCAACTCTATTTATGACATTTGCACATGCAATAAAGGAGGTATAGATTTACATTTTACAAGTCATACTGACCTGGTTTCTTCATAAAAGCCACTGTTTCACTTTAACAAATACTGCATAAGCATATATGGCTACGATACAAATTCCAGTCGTGATTTCATGTACACAGAACAAAGATTTTGGAGGAATGCCAATACAGGTGTAAATTAAGCAATTACGTATCTTCCACTATTGATCCACTCTTTAAAACCTACACTCCAGTTTAAAATATACTGTTGTGTTAGAAGTACATAACATTGTGTTAGAAGTAGATCTATACATCTAGATCTAACAAGGAATGATGTCAAGTTACAAGCATATGAAAATAATAAACAAGTGTGGTATTCTTAACAAAGGAAAAACTGACTTATTTTTTAAGTAGCCTAAGTCACTGGAGAAATGAGTTTGGGAAATAAAAGTAGAAATATTTTCATAATGATAAAATACATATTCAAAGAAAAAGAAAAAAAGAGATAGCTTCTACCAACTAGATTAGATCTGTCTGTCTAGATCTGAATTTTGAACCATATCTAATCAAATACTAGATCTAGATGTAATCTAGATCTACAGCAGGATAATAAACAGCTAAGACAGAAATTGAAAGTCAGAAAACAATCTGGTGAGAAATGTGATAAACTGATGGTATGAATCATAGTCAATACAAATTACATTTATAATCTGTTTTTGTCTTATCAAAAATAAAACGTTAATAACAACAAAGAGCCCCGTAATGTCTGAACAAAATGTCAGACAAACATGAAAAACAAAACAGACAAGAGATCCTGGCTCGGAGGAAAGCCTTTTGGCACAAAACAGGATGAAGGCATGTGATCACCTCTGCTTTGACGAATATTAGGGTAGATTTCACAGTTGTACAGGGACAAAAAACGAAAGGCAAGTCACGAAATATTGCCCAAACATGTTCACCAACTGGTACTCTAACAACTCACAACACTGCTGTTGTTATCACACCGGACGGTAAACAAATGTCAAGTATATTTATCATCCAGCTTTAGACCTCGACGGACCTAACCTACTTTTCTCCTTGCTTGAAAGTGCGCCACAATGTGAAGGTCAGAGCACCACGATCACAAAATCATTTACTAAAAACTACTGGAGTAATCCTCCATAAACTACTACTTACGTCCTCCACCAATCGGTTGATAAAAGACTCATCTCTAGCCATACCTGTCCACGACAGGGCTAGGTAAAAACCGAACTTCACCACCGCTTACCAGAACATTATCTGGACTACTAACTAACCAGTCCGCAGGACGTAAACAAGATCGAGGGGGAAGATACTTAACATGTGGCCTTCACCTTCATTATGAGGGTTAGAGTTCAAGCACATGGTTGGCTGTCAGTAGGGATGTCTTACTAAATATAGCTCATAGTAAGCAACGGAAAAACACGCTGAGTTCATGTATTTTCCCTGAATATAATGTGATTATATGAAGTAAGCATGAAGCAAGTCAGTGCTCCAATGACCACTGTAATAATTATAATCTCAAAACCATACATAATCTTCAGGGACAATCAAGCACAATGACAACATGCGCGATAAACAACTTTTCAGGATCGCGGACAGCTGTTAGCATGGATTTCAAATCTTGCTAATCTGATTATTTGCAGAGTCGAGGCATCACAACTAGATCTATATATTTTTGTTTTATATGGATACATACCCTATATGTTGACGCAGGAGATTCATACATATCACTTTCTGCGTATCTCGATGATGCTGTTAGAGTGGGGGCGGTGTCCTCCCCTGACCCATGGCGATTTTTGGCAGAGCTGCTGTTTCCCATGTTCACAAGATTTTGGAATGTCTCTTCCTTCTGCAGCAAATATATTAGCAGAAAAGCTCACAAATTCACAGTGCCCGTGAAAATTCTAGTGAACAGCGTCTAATATGAATAGAATTCAAGTACCACTTCGAGGTGCTGTTGTAAACAACACTGTTCAAGGACTCATGTGGCTTTCGCCCTCGGACCTCAGACTCGCGGGACACAGACACAAGGAACGAGAACTGAAAGTAGTCTTCCGTTGACCTTTATTTTTTTTAAAAAAGTGAAGATTCAAAAACGCACAGAACAGAACACGTATTCTGCTAAAAATAGATCCTTATATTGACACAAAAGTGTTTGTGGAATGCTTAGGCTTTCTCATGGCTGTAAGAAAATAACCACGGTAATCTTCTTGTCGTAGCACTACTCGCAGAGTAAACAAAAATGGTGGATCATGTGGCCAGATCAAAGCGAATTGTGGGATGCATTGAATCGGCAATCTTCGGAGAAAAGATTTCGGCTTGTTCATTCGGCCAATAAAATACGGACTTCACCGAAAACTACCGGAGTTCACTCGTGGATGTTCGTAAATCAACAGCTCACCACGTGCTATTTTGCTGCATCTTGTTCATGCTATTCCACCTTGTTGCACTGATAAGGCAAGGGCTTGGTGACATTTACAGCGATTATGACCCTTAAAATTCAGCTAGTTTTAAAGATCATTTACAGACGTTGAAGCACCAGTATAGAGCCCACTTTGGCATAATTATATTGACTAAATCATAAATACTGCTGTTGGCCAATTATAACTTTTGATATGATGCTCATCTAGTCTATGCCTTCTTCCTGGAAAGTCCTCATACCGAATGCAAAAACTAAAATTATCTGTATAGAACAAGAAAGTTATTTGGGAGTAAAGAAATATATATAAACATGCATATTAATCAGTATTAAATAATTACTATTATTGTTATCATATTGTAAATTTTGTTTCTCTCTTTTTTTTTTTTTAACCGGAACTGTTCCCCCCCCCCTCCCCCCCTTTTTTTTTTAAGTCCAAAAAACTACATATAGTAAATATGGAAACACCAATTTTTTATAATTCTTTTTAACGCTATCACTGTCAGGGATACATCAACGATGTTTAAAATGACTTAGATCAATGTATGTCTGTCGCTTTGAAATTTTAGTATAAGGTTGTCCAAATGTGATTTTGCCATTCATTTTCTAAAAATGTCCAATGTGGTAGCAAAACAGCAGATTGAATTCACAGCTTTTGTAACATCACAGCAGATTTACAATCAACAGTAAAGAGAAAATTGACAGCAGCAGATGAGTAAAGTCTGATTTTGATATGTGCAACAAAAAATGAAAAGCTAGTGCTTCTTAGCCAGGTGATGGTCTGTTTATCTTTCTCTCCTTGATTCTACTTTTTCTCTCCTTCTCTCTTTTCTTTCTTTCTTTCTTTCTTGGATTTTTTTTCATGTATTTATTTAGTTATTTGTTTATTTATTCATTCAATCATTCATTATATATTCATTTATTCTTTTCTGGTATTCTTCTTTTTTTCTCATTCTTCCTTTTTTCTTTCTTCATTAGCTTTATTTATTTGTTCTTCCTTTCTTTCTTTTTCTTTCTCTCTTTCTTTCTTTCTTTCATATTTCTCTCTTTCTTTCTCCTCTTGAAATCGTCTGATACAAAAATAAAATCCATTTAATCCCAATACCACAGCCGGATTTTTATATATTATTTGTAAGCTTGATTGTATATACGATAACTGGAAAACATTGGAATGAAAATTGCCTCTTGCACATTAATCTGCAGAAACACAAGCTGTCCCCGAGTTATAAGGAATGGCATCCTAACCGATATCAAAATATTACAATGATAAGCTGCATTCTTCTTGAGAAAAAAAAATATGAACATAAAGTATCCTTTTCTTATTCCCCTATCTCTCTCTTTCTCCCTCTCTCTCTCTCTCTCTCTCTCTCTCTCTCTCTCTCTCTCTCTCTTCTCTGCTCATTCTCTCTTTTCTTCCTCTTTTTATATTCATTTTTTTTTCTTTTCAGGAACTTCGTATCCTCCCGTTCCTTTCTTCCCCTCCGTTTCTATTGATTCATCTCATTTTCTTAAAAATCGTTGCGATGTGATTATAAATGCGTCTTCATTCATTATGTTGTAAATAAATGGCATAATATATCAGTGATTAAGAATAATTCTTTCCTTGCCTTGTTTCATACAATACCCTGATACATGTATTACTTTGCTAATGGGTGCCTTTCAAATGCTCATTATCTCTAGTGAATAAATATTTCTTGTGACCATCCATGTTGAGCTGTGTATGCTAAGGGGTCCTGGCCACAGAGCCGGAAGTTGCGAAGGGGTGTCTCCGTTCATACCATTGATACAGACTCTGTACAGGATCCACACGTTTGTGAAGAGTCTACATAAAACAGATCTACAATCATGTGTGAACGTTGTGTCAGGGAGGAATTTCCAGAAAGAGTAGGCTTATTTGTACCACACAATGTAGGATAATGCCCACATATCTTAACTGAATGGTTTCACGAATGCAGATTTAAAAGTCTAAAGACTCTAAAGATCTAAATTCTAGAGAAATCTAGATCTAGATTAGTCTAGATTCTAAAGATACACTCTAATACGCTTAGTAAGAAAACTCTTAAAAAGAAACTTGCGTTATTAAGAAAGAATCTTTGGGAACGGTTTTTTAGCTATGTAATTTCTTATGCTTACAAAGAAATAAAATGATGAGCCGATACGAAAACTACGCTTATTATTAACAGTTTTCGTTTCCCCAATTGCACTTTTCTTTCATATTAAGCGTAACCAGGACCAAATTCAAGTACCGAACCAGTTCCCTCCGACAAACAAATCATCCCTGAGCGCGTCAAGTTGGCCTACTGGTACTCACAATGTGCTGTACTGCCCAGCAGTATGACACAACAGGCCCTGACAAAGAAATCGTCCGTGAGCAAGTCAAGTATACCAGCGCCAGCAATGTGCTGTACTGCCCAGCGGTAAGGCCTGAGGCGCAAGCGTGTTGAAATAATGCACCGTTCCCCGTTTCACACCTCACCCGTCGCTCGTGGCCCCAATCGAGTATGATATACCGTGAGAGGGTGACACCTATTACATACATGTGTGAGACTATTACAATTTCGTCGTTATTTATAGCCACACAACCACGGTATCTGAGGATTCAGCCAAGATAACCACCCCCTAGGAGGCTGAAAGGCTCCATACACCGTAAACCGTGTCAGAGGAAGGCTTGGCCTTTGTCTTTTCAATCATACACTATACACATTTCCACTTGCCGGCATTCGGTCAGTCAAATCAGTCGTGCTTGTCAGTGTTTCTTGAAAGCCAGTTTGAGAAGTCGATAGATATCCTTCAGGTTGATATTGAAAATTGTGAGCCTTAAGTTGACGATAAAGCTATTTTAGATCTAGGCTGGCAATCAATGATGAATTCATCGAAACTAAATAGGAGAACAGGTTTATCGCTGCAGTTCAAAACGACACTGATTTGTGAAGTTGATAAAGGTTTAGTGAAAAAGTCAGATATCTGCAGAAAGTAGTATGCCATTCCAAACTCCACTTTGTCTTAAAGAATTTTTTTTTTTTTTTTTAAAATCACAAACGACATAACAGCTACATAACCACTTATACATATGTATACCTACAATAACAAGAACAACAAAAATGAAAATGGAGTGGCCTTAAGACATAAGGTCGCGGTGCGGACACTC
>JBCEWB010000014.1:4964592-4986229 GCA_039654565.1 Peronia peronii | reverse complement strand
ATGCTCATAACTCCGTCAAATAACGTCATTGAGCAATGAAACTGGTGTCAAAGGATAGCTGAGAGATCACTCTTTCATACTGTATCAATAAGTCAATTTGCCCAAAATGTACCTTGTCTACTGAACCATCACGATGCATCACATATCAGGTAATCTTAATAACTTATAGCCAACACTGTGCTGACACATTCAAATGGTTGTACTTTTTCTCTTGTTTTTTACAACTGTCAAATAAAAAAAGATTTTTAAAAATCTCCACAATTCATCAAAAAAAAAAAAATCTAAAGTAAGATGCTTAATTTTCATTTAATTGTGCATGAATAATATATGATAGTATTTGACAGAATCCATATATTTTACATTTGAGTATGCCGCTGACATTCCCAAGCTGCCCATGCCATATGAGTAATAACCAGTCATATGAACTTGTTTCTTCCAGTTCTCCAGCACTGGCCAGGCACTGGATTCATTGAACCGTAACTCCCGTCTGGACTCATAACACAGGCCATTCATCAGGTGCAGGCCTTGAACTTGAAACTTCACATCAACCCATTTTGGGGCACAAATCTGCAAAATGGAAATCAATATAAGAATTAAAGAGCTAGATCTAGATTCTCTAATTCAAGTTGTGAAATGGTTGGGAAAAACAACAACAACCGAGTACAAATCAGGGAGAAACACAGGAGGAACTAATCATGATGCTGTGATTGAAATAACCTGCAAGCTTACAAACATGCTATGTCTCATATTGTAAACAATACAATTACATCTCTTGCACCATTGTAAACATTTTAATGACTCTCTATCAAATGTTTCTAGCTTACATGAATTATGAATGTCTCTCTCTCTCCTTTGACAACAAAACCAGAATGGAACTAGAAGTGCATGTATATTTCTCTGTTTGATGGAATTCATTCTTAGCAAAGCATAATTTCTTAAACCTTTTCAATCACAGAGGATCTCATGCTGATATGAAATTTAACATAATCTGCTCTGTCAGCTTCTTCATTACAAACTCACCATAACTTCAGATTGCCCATGAGTATTGACATCTATAGAGGCTCCCAACCACTGGCCATCTTTACTGTGCTGAACCGTAACATTTTTCCACTTTACAAATATCTGTTTCTCATTTCCTGAAATAAATAAATTTTTAAAAATACATATACATGATGAATTGCAGTGTTTATAGATGAAATCTATTATTAGTGCCCTCAAATTGTACTTGACCACCTACATGTGAAGTAAGCTTGTTCATTTTTTTTTTTAAAGATGGTCATCATTTGTATTTGGTTTCATGTTTTATCATTACTCAATGATCTTTGACATTCAATATAATATAAAAGCACCACATTAAACTCAGACAAATACCTGGCCCAGACCAAGCATTTCAACTTCAAATTCTTAACCTCAAAACACTCAACCTCCTCTTTGTGTGGTTTTACTTAAACAGGTATGACATAAACGTTAATTTTCATAATACTGAAATACTACATTCACATGTTCATTACTTTAATTTTTTCGGTCACTTCCCGCGACTCCATTTTCATCACGCCGACTCACCCACACTATCAATGAATACGGGCTGACAACTACTTCTGTATTGCCAGTTACATTGAAACACTGCACCCGGCTCTCTAACTCCTGGAAGCGATGAGTCATTTGCACGAGGGGCACCGACAAGCAGCCTGATGACAGAAACAAACATTTTTATTGTGCAAAAAACTTCACAATGGAATTGTCTGCTCCCTTGAAATATGTGCTGTTTTGTGACAGATATATTTGCCGTCATTGTTTTAAGAAGAAATGTTAAATCTTTTAAAAGTGAGATTTTACTCTATCAATGAGCGAAATTAATGTGAAAGAAAACTATGTAAATTTGGCTGACTGATTAGAAAAGTTATTAAAACTGTCATTAATTTGTTCATCAATATTTAACATTATGAAAATAACTTAGCTCTTCGTTTTCCACGTTAGCAACATTTAATGTGAGAGAAGATCATCACGATGTGATTCAAACTCTTCTGTACGTAAAAATACATTTTAAGTAAACAGACAATATGGCCGCTTCCATGTGAAAGTTGGAGGGAACACTAAATCTACTTGTCTTGGGTCTGAGATCGCAAAGATGACTGGCAGATTCACAAACTTACAAAATACATTTAGAAAGGCATTCACCTTGCCTAGTCAGAAAATTGTACAATGGTTTCCAGGACATATGCAGAGAGGACTTTTACAAATACAAGCCAAGTTGAAGAAAATAGATTGCATTGTGGAAATACATGACGCAAGGATTCCTTATTCAGGGAGGAATTTACGTCTGCGAGAGCTTATACAGCTGAGGCCACATATTCTTTTATTAAACAAAGTTGATCTCACAGATCTCACAGACAATGAAGAAAAGAAAGATTCTGTGACAAGTTCATTAAGAGAGCAAGGCGTGGACAATGTGTTCTTTACAAGTCTGAGTGGAAAGACACAAAGTAAAGAATTGTTAAAAAGTGAAATATTGCCGTCATCTCTGGAACTGATTGAATCCAAACCAAGGTACAGTAGGGAAGGACAAGAGGATTATAATTTTCTGGTTATTGGAATTCCAAATGTTGGAAAGTCAACATTTATCAATTCATTACGGACATTACATATGCACAAGACAGGAAAAGCAACAACAGTTGGGGCTAAGGCAGGTATTACAAAAAGTGTGTTATCAAAAATCAAAGTGAGCTCAAATCCACCTGTTTATATAATAGACACCCCTGGCATCATGCCTCCTAAAGTTCCTGGCTTGGAAATAGGAATGCGATTAGCAGCTTGTGCCTGCCTGCCAGATCATCTGGTCGGACATATTAACATTGCAGATTACATTTTGTTTTGGATGAACAGCAGGGGACATTTTAATTATGTTGATTACTTTGAACTTCAGCAACCCACAGACAATATACTGGAACTTTTAGCTAAAATAGCTGTAAAATATAAACAAATTTCACGTGTCAAAGACATTGTGACCACCCAGTATGTGTACCGTCCTAATAATGAGGTTGCAGCACAGATATTTTTCACAACATTTCGAGAAGGAAAACTAGGAAAATTTGTACTGGATGATGATCATTAAAGATATATATGTATATCTTTTTATATTGATGTCTTTTTGCAGTGGAACCCAGTTCCTTTATGGTAGGCGAGTATGCCTATTTAAACACTTCAGTGAGGACGTGTAAGTAGCATGGTAGCGGGCCATTGAGCTGCCATTCATTTTAAGAACAAACTTGAGACAGCCGGAATTGGTGGTTGTAAGCAGTCACAAACTTTGTATCATTATGGCCAGATTTCTTCCTTTTGCAAGATATTGAATGTCATGGTACGCACCGTTTGTCACTCGGTTTCATAGATCTAGATATATATCTTTGTTTGAAATTGAGGGAAATTTTACTGGATAATTTTTCAGAACTACCTATCTTGTTGCAAGACTTTCCTTACAAGTTTGTGCTTGAGTATTCACTTGCTATGAGCTGTTATTATTTTATTTGATCCAGTCCCATGTTTCAGTCATCTTCCCTAAACAGGGAGCCTTCTTACATATTTCCCGAATATATTGTCGATAACCGAAGCATTGGCTGGAATGTTCCCAAAATTTTTTGAAAACTACATGTACCATCTAATTGATTTTGGCACAATATTTAGCAACAAAAAAATGTGCTATCAATGTTTATTATACCAACATGGTTTTATGAGAACCAGAGTAATATTGCTGAGCTAGATCTAGTCAAGTAAATCTATAAAAAACTATAGTGTTGGGAAAGGGCAAGGAGCAGAGCAGATAGAATGCTTTTTATTTTGAGATCTAAAATGGGTGCTCTACATTAGATTGGGATATTATATTTGAAAGCAGGCTCAGCCCATTTTCTGGTTAATGGAGATCTAGAATGGTGGCAGGATAACTGTTTTCACATTGTGCCCTAGTGTTGATTGAACTTGTATTCAATCAGTTCATTTTAATTTGATTTGCTGCGTTTGTTTTCCCAAAAAATGGTAACATAGATTCGAAGTAATTTCATAGCATTTTCATTGTTAAAACAAGAAGATCAGAGTATCATTCGTGAAAAATCAGATAATTAAAAGAGCATCTCTGAAACAAAATTGTATTCTTACAGCAGATACAGTGCTTGACTGGGTAAAAGTACCTCTCATTTTACCCCTTAAGAGTTACATAATGGTATTGAAATAGTTTTCTGAAACAATTATCATACATGTAGTTAAATTTTCATTTTGTGCAAAATGCTGTGAAATTTGTTAAAATATAGTTTATTAATGTAGCAAACTTACAGTTCTAAATATGTTTTAGTTTTAGTCCAAAGACTGTCACATAATGCAGTGGTGAAAAATGGCTGGTTTTAAGATGAAATTAAATGTAAAAAAAAAAAAAAATCTCAGAAACTAATCAAGACATTGAAACAATTTAAAAAGCCTAATTATCAGACGCTCAAGCTTTGTCTTCTGGGCTATTTTCATTGTCATAAACATTGAAATTTTCACTGCAATGCCCAGAACTAATATCTGCCTCTGTCCTGTTCCTTCCCTCCTCCTCCATACTGGCAAGGATCAGTGTATCAGACATTCATGGACATTGTTGTGTCTTAACAGTTAGAGAATCTGAATTGAATTGCTATTTTACTCCAAACCATCCTTCTGTTTTATTGTGTGTATGCTTGTGTGAGTGCAAATGCTATTCTCATGAATTTTAAACTTCTGTTGATAAGAATGTTACCATTATGAATCTGTAATAAGATTTAGCCTGTTTACACAGTCCTTGAGCAGTGCAACATGTGAGGTAAAATGCTTACGTGGTTGTAATTAAATTACTTAATTAGGGTAATTTTCTACATGTATGTTTTTGGAAAGTACATGTATTCAGATGCCTTTTACTAGATGTGAAAATAAATTTTTCATAATAAATCTCTTCCACCTCAGCTTTATATTAATTTTAATTTAAAGGTTAGTGGAAGCAATTTATTACAAATGAACATAATTATGAGTTCCTTTGTATTCGTTTTCATTGTCATTTTTGCTAGATTATTAATTTGGCAAAGATGGAACTGATGTGCAGTGAAAAGTACATATCGTTAGCAACGTGATTCAATTACCCAAGTGTCTGGAGAAGACAAAAACTATTTCATTTCTACTTTTCTCTACTTATGAGTCCAAAACTCAGATATTATGAATAGAAGTGTTCTTGAAATTTAGTCATCAAATTTTAATAAAATTGTCTGTGTTATATAACATACCGCACATAGGCGTTTGAGATCTACTTGAATTGATGTGATTCAACTGCACAGGTGACAATGTGGGCGCTCAGGCATTTGAATCACGTTGATCAATGCCACTCTACGAACATCAGTCATCACTTGGATGCTTGATTAGTTAGGGAGTGGACAGATGACAACGTTTATTTCAGTGAATAAATACAATAGCTCTTTTTCATTTATTCACCCACCCATTTGTTCAAAACATATGGGAGTAGTGTTATAAAAAGTTCATTGAAAGAAAAGAAAACTATAACTAACATGATAATAAGTTGCATTCTTCTTACAGGTCAAAAGTAATGTGTTCAGAATCAAACAAACAAATCATAACAATGTATTAAATTAATTAAGAAATGGTGAAGCCAGCACAGTACATGTATTAGTAAAGACTAAATATATCAAATTGTTTTCTTGACAGGACTTCCATCACATTTTTTTTTACTTTCATCATCCATTTTGTCTCCTCATTCATATCTCTCATCTCTTTATCCCGCACCCATCTCTCTGTCTCTCTCACTCAACCCCTTCCTACCTTTTTCATCTCTTGGTCCCTCTTGTTTATTCGTTGCTAGTTATGAATTAATATAGAATTATCCATAGTAGCAAATGCTGCAGAGAGATTGAGCAAGCACAGGATGGAAATCATGCCCTGATCGGCTGCTGATAAAACACATGTAATAAACTTGACAATGATTGAAGGAAGACAAAAGCAGTGTCACATTCACATAATTATTATGCATTGTGGCTCATGGAATCCCTCCTCTTTTAGTGCCTGACGTTGTTGTAGAAGGCATGATGGTCTTTTGGGATAACACTCTGAAGCTCTTGTAGGTGTTTAAATTTTAAGAGCTGAATTTTCAGGCCATCTGAATAGAGCTGTGTTGGTGCCTCTGAACCAGAAATTTGCCCTCGTGGTGGGGGTAACATAGCCCACTCATCATCAAAATTCAGTTTGTACTGGATGGTTCTGTCAGGAGTGTATTGCAGGCAACGAATATCACTAACCACTGAATCTCCTTTACCACGGCCAGGTCTGATACTTTTATACAGGCCTGTCTTTGAGAAATCCTTGAAAAAAAGAGTGATCCAGAAGTCAACATCAAATGGAGTTGGGTTTTGTCTGGCCTTCCTAAAGATGTTCACATAGTCCATGGGCACATAGATGAGAGTTTTTCAGAGATCTTTTCATTAAGCTGTGGGTGCTGTCCATCTCCATCTGAGTGTGCCCCTTTTCAAGGTATTTATGTTCAACAACTTTGTTTTTTCTAGCACAAAAGTCACTGATTGCACCAGACAGGATGGCATTAGGGTTTTAATAAATACGGCCATCACTGTATAGATAAACTTATCATATTTGGCAACATTCTCTTCCAAGAAGTGTACAACGCAAGATGAGAATTCATTGGCAGTCAATGCACCTTCGCCTTCATGCCAGACGTAGCACTTAATGTCTTTGGTGGCCAGATTGAAAACAGTAAAGTTATGCACTACCTATTTAGTCTTGTAATACAGTGCTGATGTTTTCAAGGATGGCGCTAGCAGAACTGCTTCTAAATCCATGCATACTATGCCTACTACTCTTGTTCCATCAAGTGAATTTTGGGCTTGTTTCTTATCATGGTCCTTCTCTTCTCTTGCTCGATCTTTAGATTTGATATGTTTTTCCCAAACATCTTGAGGCAAATTTCCATCCTGATATGAAACACACATGTCATATTGATCTTTCTGAGGAACATGCTGTGAAAGATTGCTCTTATGAAAAAAATCCTTGAATGTAGTCAGAGAGAGTAATAATAATAATAATAATAGAGAGTATTTATATAGCGCCTATCCCCATACAGTACAGGCTCTAAGTGCTTTACAATCGATTATTACCCTGACAGACCCAAAGAAGACACTCATTCCTCTTCACATTTAGTTTTGTACATGCTATAGAGTTCTGCCAGACTTTGAAAGTGGGATTCTAGATACAGTTTACCCGTATTCTGCCTGCAGCAGTGAGACGACATCTTGTTTAGTTTCTCAAAGAATTCGTTCTGAAGATAGAGCTTATGGTTACGGTTTTTTTAAGCTTTTCAACCTCCTGTCGTGGTGGTTATCTCAGCTGTATAAGAACGCACAAAAGTATAAGATAGAGCTTGTCATCATCTGCTCTTTTACAGTATGATGATCATGGAGCGTTGGTTTCCAAATCCTGACAATTTTCTTGGAAACAGCTTCGAATAAATCACTGTTTAAGTGCAGCGGCATTCAAAAACATTGATTTGCACACGGGGATCAGGTCACTACTGATCTGTTTCAAGTTAAACTGAAGTGTCCAATGCCTTCTGGGGAATCAGTAGACACTCTCATGCGTTTCACTGGAATTTGTTGAATAAGTCCGTTGACAAAAGCCCTTTTGGCATCATCTGTTAGGGTCCATATTTTTACAAGGATTGCTCTACCCTATCCTTATGGGTGAATTCCCAACATTTGATTGACTGAGATTTGCATGAGCAAGGTGCTTTCATTTCACAAGCAGGTATCTCTTTTCCTCTTTGGGAGATGGTTGACCTTTCTGGCAGTGTTCTTTTCTTGTGTTTTGCTTCCACTCTTTAGGACCAAATTTTTGGCGTTTTGGAGTTCTGTGGATTGATTCTTCATCCGCTGTAACATTTTCAAGAAAAGCAGCGGGTGCAGTTGTTTGTGGCTCAGAATTCGCAGTGGAATTAGCTACATCTTCAAATTCAATCGTCACGTCAGCAGAAGGAGTCGTGGGACCCTGTGATGTTTGATCTAATTCGGTGGCAATACCTTTGGGAGCTAGGTCAGAAGCTATTGGAGATGCTGAAAGGTTTGCAAATAGAGAACTGTGCGTTTATTTAGCTGCAAGGACAGGACATAGTGCTTCCTCTGAATGTTGATCGCTACTGGGTGTTGAAGTCAACAGCGATTGGTCTGATGAAATATTGAACAGCTCGACATTGATATCCAAATCCTCTGTGTCATTGAGAATAACATTTTCAAGAATGGTATTGGTAGTCCCAGGAGAAAAAGTAAACTTTGCTGTACACGAAGAACTATTTGATGGTGCTAGTGTGTTGCTTTTTTCAAGTGACAATTTGAGTATCTTCTCAGCTCTACTAAGTGGATCCATGATTAAAGAATAATCCATATACCAAGAACTGAACCATCAGCATGAATTAAGAAATAGTATTCTTGATCAGTATCCTAATTTGACAAAAACATCGACCAATGGGTGTTCAGGAAACTAAAAAAAAATCTGACCATCTTGGCTGTCAATCATTCAGAGTGGAATTTCTCATTTCTAATTTGTCACTTGCTTTCACCACAAGTAACCAACTTGGTTTCGGCAAAACTAGATCTAGCTTATAGTCAGGTAACTTCATCTGGCTGGTAAATCAGCCACCTAGATCAAAGTAGTAACATCCCACCTGTTCTCAGACGAGCCAAATGATCTAGACTAATTTCCCACGTCGTCTGTTCCTACTCCTGCCACTCTTATATGCGTATCTCATAACTGCACTTTTGTTCAAAATGTTCTATTTGCTGACCAATTCCATATCTGACGCTATCAATCTCTCTGCTTCTTCTGAATTCATTTCTGTCGATCATGTGTTGTTTACTTGTCTGCCAAATCTGTTGGTGAACACATTTTAACTAAAAAAAGAGGAACGGTACTTCCGAGGAAACTCGCCACAATCGTCGATTTAATTGGCCACTCTCTATGTCTGTCAAAATAATACTTTGAATTATCTACAAAATCAAGGCAAAGTTTTGACAGATAGCTGTTACATTTTCTTTGATTTCATCGCCCAGACTGGTTGTTTGAGTTGATCTCTTGAAAGACAGAGACTTTCTTTTGATGTTATTGTTAAGTACCGTCCCACACCGGCGACGGTCATACTGTTGGCTCTGCCCACACACCCAGGTAGACACCCAGTCAATAAAATGATGTAATTCAACCGCTCACACGTCATAAGCAGCCATACCTGGCATCTGGGCAGTTGATTTGCATCGAAATTTGGAAGTAGTGGATATAGGCAAATGATTTATTCAAACATTAAAACACTTTACAACATTATCATGAACCCAGGATTTTAACATAATGAGTATTAAAGTTTGTACTACACAAAGGGTTTAAAAGCTAATTTTCGAAAATTTTGGTAGGCCTACTTAGGCGTTCAAATCATGTTGCTAATGATATGTACATGTATGTCACAATTGCACTTTGAATGTGCAAGATATGCGGGGGGTGGGGGGGGGGGGTGAAAAAGTAGGCAAACAGTAAGTATCAATGATATCAATGTTGTAATAAAATTGTAATTTAATTGGTTAGCCTCATTTTTTATATTTTCAGTGTCATTAATCATAACAATTTAACATATTTTCATAATACAATAATATTTTCATTATAATTTGTAATTTTTTTTTTACAATTCTAAACTCTATTTGTGCTCCCTGTCTGTCAAATTACCAGCCATGATTCAGTTATCCGTTTACATGTAAAACATTTATTTTTATCCTAAAAAATTGAAAGTTACAATGAAAGTATTATTATAGTCATAATAAATGTGTTATTTTGGTTATTGACACTGAAAATATACAAAATGAGGTTAATTAAATTTAATGTGCTAATAATTTTAATGAATTAAATATGATAACATTCACAATGTACTTACTGTGTGCCAATTTTGCATCCACCTGTATATTGTGAAGATTAGTTCAAGAATCTGTATTGGATACATATGTTTATAATAGTGTGGGTTTCAAAGAATGATATTGCTTGAACATGTACTCAGTATTGTTGTGTCTCTGTTAACCCTTTAAATGCTCATGTTTGATCTATGTATTGTCTAAGCAGACACTTAAATTTGCAGATCTGTGACTTCTTAGTCTGGAAGTCACAGATTTGCAAATTTATTTTGGATATGGACAAACATTAAAAGTGAGTACTCAAAGGATTGATGAAATGGAGAAATAATTGTAAGATTCTCATGGTCAAAGAAATTTGAAGGTCTGAGGCCAAATTAATTTTGTGGCCATCTATCCAAAACCACGATTGTGGCTTCACATACTCGACGAGGAAGAAACAGGCGTGGTCTTGTGCACTCATCAGGTACACATGTGTTTAGCATCCTATTTATACATAAACTAAATTTAATTTAGAAAATTTTACATGATACTATGAGTGCCACTGTCTGAACTAGTACTGTTTTTGGACTTGACTTAATGAACTGATAAGTTATATTAAGTTATAATAATGGTGGAACTAAACATACGTATTACACATATTTACAGAATTCAGTCCCCTCCCAGGCATGCTCTTAACTATCTGGACTTTTCTTATGCATGCATTACTTAGATTATTTAAGCACAGGTTGCGCATGGAAAAAAAAAATTGTATTAGTTACCTCATAAATACATGCATGATGCAAGTTGGTGGGTTCCCCAACTAATAAGTCCAAATATTTATTTAAAGTAACTCATTTCACAAATAGTAGGTTCAATATTTATTGCCATTTCAGTCAATATTTTTATAACTAAGAAATCTTCACTTCTTCTCTAGCTTTAACGAACGGTTGCAAATGATTTTTGACATTCATCCTTTCCCTAGATATATATTCAGTTACTCAGCCTGCTTTGTTTATGAATCTATAATGGCTAGAAAATCTATGACAGCTCGTTTACAGATATGTTAGTCCACAAATAATATTGTTATGGGATAGCAATTGGGAACACATCTTCAGTATGCTTGCGGTACTCTTTTTCTCTCAATATATTTTTTTGGTTATTTTTTACCTTGTTGTTTGTATTTATTTGTTAATTTTGCCTCATTAAAGACTTTAAAAATTGAAGATTGCAATTACATTGCTCTGAACCCTTGTGTCCGTTGGTTTTCCTCTTGCCCTAATTGTGATTATTTCAAATGTAGAAACATTATAAATGCATGTTTGTGTATATAAAATGCTTTTATTCAAAGTTCGATGTGTCAGCATTAGATTTCGACTTTAAATAGCTGTTGAGCACTACTTCTCTCTCAAGGTTTAAATTATTTTTTGTGTGCAGCTGACATGGTTCTTCGGGTTTTTTTTGTTTGTGGTGCTGTAGTATTTTAGGTTTTGCCCAACAGATTTTAGAAGGTGGAGGCAGGGCAAGGAGAAGATCTCTGCAAATTTTATTTCATGTCACTTAAAGTTATTTTATATTTTATTTTGCAGTTATTTTATTTCATCTAATCAGCTTCATTTCATTAATTTTTTTTCCCCTAGATTTTGATACATATTTTCTAACATTGAAAATGAAAAGTTTGATAATTTCCTTTCGAACAGCTTTAGTTGTATTGGTTTGGTTTAACAGTTTTAAAAAAAGAGGGAAGTACGGATTTTCAGTAGAGAATTTTACTCTCTGATCATACATGTAATATCAGTACATGTATGTGAGTTCATGTAATTAAAAAGGATAGGAGGGGCTTGAAGTAAAAACAGTGAAACATCACATTTTGTTTTTCCAACATAAGCCTCGTTTTTCTCCTCATAGATGTATTTTGAGGGATCTGCAAATATTTATTCCTGCAGCATTTTCACTTTCACTGGATCCATCTGCCTCTCTTCCTCTGTAGTCTCTTTTTCTTGCTATCTTTACATCTCTCTCTCTCTCTCTCTCTTTTCACTTCCACAAACATTGCACATTCTCCCGTTTTGCTCTCTCTTTTCCCTTGCAATCTCTTTAAGCAGGAATCTCATAACCATTTTACTGAAGATACAAAAATTATCATTTACAAATCCTAACCTGGTTCCACTCTTTGGGTTTGTTTGTTTTTTTAATGACCAATACTTCAGTTCTTGATAAAATAGTGGGACTTCACTTGTGAAATAATGGAACGATCCATCACATGCAAATTTTGTATACATGTATAATGTATGTAATACAAAATGTGGGTACAACTGTACATGTAGTAAGTTTTGTTCGCACGTTTCTTCATACAGGAATCGAATTACTTGTACTTTAGTAATACATAAAGAATGAGAGTAATTTAACTATCATAGACACAATACTGTGCATTTATCGTGCTGTGAAAACTAATACTCGATCACATAATCATTCATTAATTGTTGCCTCTTTTGACATACACAATGACTTTAGCTGACCGTGACTTAACATTATCCGCTCAATTGTTCACTTACAAGATTGCCTATTTTGATATGGTACATGTATTAAGACTTAAGCTGTCAATATCTGTTGCATATTTTAACATTGCACTGTTACTTCAATTAACTGCAGTTTCCAGTCACTGCTGTTATTGATGACCCCTTGCCAGTTTGTATAATTACTATGTACACAGATAATAATTAGGTAAGCCCATGAATAGGGGCATAGGTCAATCAAAGAGAGACAGAGAGAGAGAGAGATGGCACTGAAGGTCACGGCTGTATGACTAGCTAATGCGTCTGATCACATCGAACCACATAATGTAGTTTTTTTCTATACTTATAGTCACAATGTACATGTAATTAGTTGTCTGTATATTATATGTACAAGAATATGTGGTCAAAATAATTGTTATTGGATTGTGAAACTACGCCGACACTATTTGCCGGTGAAACGGATACTGTTGGTGATACAAGAATAGCACGTCTACAGTGTCAGTGTCAGTGAGCAGTTCCATGAGCGGTCGCTGTGCAGAGGAAAGAAACAGTGGAGATAGGAATAGGAGATGACAACTTGACATCAGCTTCCGCCCTTTTGAGTGTGGGAGAAACTGACCGCTGTGGTCACTACATAGCAATTTTGCTTTACAGACTTTCTATCAGTCATGTGATTGTCCGCCTTATGCATTCTCTGTGGTAGGGCAGTGGCTATGAATAACACTAACAGGACCACAATGATGAAATCTTTATGTTCAAGAGTGATTGTCCACATAATGCGTCCGCGTGCTGGCTTTGAGCCATGAAGTTAAGTGATAAGTGACAGGTCATCTCGTAACTATAGAAATAATTATCTGTCGCTCCTCTCAGTTTTCATTAATTAGTCCTACCTTTGTTTACATGGCATCATTAAGTAAAAACGAAGCATATCTACTGTTTATAGTGCACACAATATGACATACATCTACCCTGATGTCCCTATGTTGCATTCGCGTAGCACGAGAAAGCACTGCTTGGCCTTGGCCCCAGCGATAAATCCATAGATTAAAATTAAATACAGTCTGTATCTTGATCAACTTCATCTTTCATACAATTGAAAGGCTCTCTCACGAGGGAAGGCGGAGAGAGTCACCGTGGCTATGTGGTTTGGCGTCTGCTTCATGGTGAAAAATACTCGCGTCGGTGAGGTTGTGTATTCGATACGCGGGTTCTCCATTGGGGGATGCAAGGACACGAAGATCGAAAACCAGCATTTTTTCAGTGACTCTACAGTCCCTTGGCTTCCTGTGGGCAGGGAAACCCGACGTTTAGCCTTCTCGGATAAAGGCGAATATATTTTGGAGGTCCCGTGTGTACGTTACGCACATTAGAGAACCCTTGGCAGTCAAAATCGATGAAGAGTAGGCGGAGTGCGCTGTCCGGACAAAATTTCCAAATTCCAAATTTCTACGCACAAGAATTCTCACCAAAAAATAGGCAGCCTCTTGAAGCCGAGATAATCCTACTTTATAAGGATTGAAAAGCTTAAGAAAAGACAATGGAAGGCGGACAACCATGCATAACCAAATTTTAACTCTGAGTCCGGAGAAACGACTGAGACTGGGAGTGCCAATATTTCTGAAAGGGCATAATCATGGGCCTATCTATATTTTAAAAAACGAAATATTATACCTAACTATGGCAATATGTGACAAGTACTTGTATGTCATTACTGTCCTGTACATTATTTGAAAAGCAATGTACAAAGTGTAGTGGGGGAGATCGGCAAACAAACAAACAAACAAAAAATCAAACGGCCCAGTTTCAACCCCCTTTTGTTTTTCTGTTTTTTTTTGTTTTTTTTTTTATTTCCTGCTGGTCCCGATAGATATACATATATGTATCAATAACAAGTACATGTAGTGAGAGGGAAAGGACAGCAAAGGACAACTGAATTCCACGGTCCGACATGATTAGTTGGTACCAGACCTTCCGTTAAATACATGTATAAACCAGTCGAGATAGCTCTACAGAAGGGCTAAAATGCTTGACGAAAATCTTACATGCAAAATATAATTCACGTATAGGTAATTAATCCTAGAAATACATGTACTATGGGACCGATCTGGTCAAAGATTCGCATATTACATTTTGCGTTGGAATTACATAATGCACCTTTACAACATTGCACGGGGATATCACCCTGTAAATCGTCGTCCCTAAATACAGACATTAATGTAAAAATAGAAACGAAATCCTTGTAGCAATTTTTCTTTCTCAAAGATGAGTCGCTGAAAAGTTGATGGATGAGAATAAAAGCTACTGTAGATTGCACCAAGCAGTTTTAGGGTGGGGGGCTCCACGTTCTGGCAGCCTCAATAAGGAAGCCTTAAGGATAGAATAGTGATGCTATATACTGCACTATACATTTACAATACACGTAGTTAGTTTACGATGGCAATTCCCAGACTGAAATATTATAAAGATCAGTTCGTAAGTCGGATGCTCTGGTGTTGTATACATTTTTAATTTGGAATCGATGCAATGGCAGTTGAGACCATATGTAATTTAATCTCTATTTACTGCCTCAGTCACCATACAATGATTGACTGACTGATTGATTGACTGACTGACTGACTGATTGACTTTACTTCAGCTGTTGACTGACAGGCTGACATAAGCGATAATGCTTAACTGTAACTCATTCTCTGGAGTGACCGGATCCTCACTGATAAACATGTTAAGTTATTCTTCAGCGCTGATTATCACTCGCTCACTCACTCACTCACCTACTCCCCTCACTCACTCACCTACTCCCCTCACTCACTCACTCACTCACTCACTCACTCACTCACTCACTCACTCACTCACTCACTCACTCGCTCGCTCGCTCACTCACTCATTCACTCGCTCACTCACTCACTCACTCACTTACTCACTCACTCATAGTTCACAGCTTCCACACACATACATGTAAATACAACTCTAAAGTCTGTACTACAGCAGGAGCACAGCCCATGCAGTGACAAACTGCATTAAGCGGATGAACTCCTGGCATGAGGTGACCCAGCAGATCTTTGAGCTCACACTCACAGACTCTCTGGCTCATCTCTTTCACACAGCTGTGCGTACTTCATATTTCTGGATTCCCGTAAACAAATTTGTAAACAGCGGCAGCAATAGAACGGTATAGAATAGAGTGATTAGTTCAATTGAATGCATGCTCGTGTGGGCGAACAAAATTAGGTAGGCTATCTTCAATACAAAAATTGTTTGTTCTCTAGTGATCATTGTATATATCTTTCTGCTCATTTCCAGCTTCCGCCGCCACCTGAGTAAAGCTTATGGGCTCTCATCATTAAAGACTGGGATTCCTTGATTGAATGTTAGTATCTGTACACATAATACATGTAGTCTACATGTATTCCTCTATTCTTTTACAAGGACAAGGTCAGAGGGTTGGAACAGTGTTGAACATTAGGTCTTTTATCGTTTATAAGAGCTGAATTATCCGGGGAGATTAATATTAATAATCGATCTTTGATGAATGTTCTATTTTACAAGTGCTGTTTTAACTCTGGATCCCCAACATTCAAGAGCGGGCTGAAGATGCCAATGTAGAAAACAAAGCGAAAAACAAAATCAGAGCTAGATCTACATACTACTCTAACGTCTAAGCTACATTGCCTTGTATATCTGCAAATTAATACTATAAACGGCCATGCTTGCCAAACATCGATAGATTCACCTCAATATCAGGCATTGCAGGAACGGGCTTTTGTTTTTCTCAATTTTTCAATCCTAAGAGAGTATGATTATCTCACCGTTTAGCGGTTGCCTGTTTTGTTGTTGTTTTTTTTTCTTCCTTTTTCTTTTGTGAGAATTTTTGTGGGTAGAAATTTGGAATTTGGAAATTTTGTCCGAACAGCGGCACTCCGCCTACTCTTCATCCATTTTGAACTGCCAACGGTTCTTCAACGTGCGTAACGTGCACACGGGATCTCCGAAATATATTCGTCCTTATCCGAGAAGGCTAGACGTCGGACTTTCCTACCCAGAGGAAGTCAGGGGACCCTTAAGGAAGTGGTAGGGGGGAGGAGGGCGTCCTGAAATATAGATTTTCTTTGAAAAAAAAAATGCGATTTTGGATTTTTGTTTTCTCTTGAAAGTCCTGCCTGCCTTTTCTGAGTATAAAACTGGTATCAAAACATGGATATGTCCATTCTAACGTGTTTGACCAATGGTCATTCAACGGTAGGCCTGGCCTACTGTCATAGTGTCAACCAGGATTTTGGCTCCTTCTGGCTGCTCATCACTATTTGATTATATATAGGCAAAGAATGCATAAAACACTTGATTATTATCTCTTCTAGAATATCTTGAGCCCCAGTGCCAGGGATGGTCATTGGATGACCACTATGAGGCGAAAAAACTGCTTGTCACGGAGATTATCAGTGTAAGCTTTCACCACGTTCTAAAAAATAAATGAACTTCCACGTCCTGTAAATAGTGATACATGTATTTTCCTCTCTTTCTGCTGCTCCGTTGTGGACTGTATGCCACAGTAAAAGTCGAGACACTCTTGATTTAGACAGAAAAAGATTGGGGGGGGAGGGGGGGCACATAAGACCCTCAAGAACCCATACGTGACTCAATGGGAGCCCTTATAATAATACCGGGTAGGGAGCAAAATTCGAGAAAAGATACGCCCAGAAAGCCGAAAAACAGCAACAAAAAAACACAGAAGTCACAGGGAGAGGGTTAGTATGTAAAAAAAAAAGGGCTGTTCCGAGGCTGGAAGCCGAACAAAAAAACTCTCCGTCTCAATTTTTTCGCTGAAACAAAAAACAAAAAAACCTTAAACGTGTTTTTCTCAAAACCCGGTTTTGTGACACTATTTTGCTATCTCCGATTTTTTTCCATGCATTTCTAGACCGATCCTAACCAAATCTGGCATACATCAATTTCACAAGACCAAAAACGATTACGTATGTGCGGGCCATTCGGTTCGTAAGTTATAGAGAAAAATAGGTTATAGATGTACATTGTAATTGTATATGAAAAAACGGCGAAATTGGAAATTTCATTACATTGCATTTTAAAAAATTTCTAGAAACTTTTCTTTTGCATACAAAAAGCTGAAAATATGTAGCTTTTTAAATACATGTATTATGTTAAACAACAAGTTCACCAAGTTTCATCAAGTTCCGTTGAAATTTGGCAGAGGAGATAGATTTTGAAGTTAGTCATTTTAGAGACGCCAGATTCCAAGATATGGCGGCGTTGCCATGGCAACCGTTTGAAAAGTCGATTTTTTTCCCACTGTTTTCCTCTAATTTGAACCCACCGAATTCGATGGAAAAGGTTATCTATCTATCTTTAATAAAAATTTTAAAACCACCTCCAGGACGCCCCCCCCCCCCCTCCCTTAAATCGCTGAAAAAAATGCTGTTTTTCGATCCTCGTGACCTCCTATCTTGCAATGGGAGGACCCCCGAGTCGAACACATAGCCTCACGACATGTTATTATTATTATTATTTCACTACGGAGCACACGCCAGGCTACACTACATAGCTACGGCGACCCCCGCAGGAACAGGCAAGGACAGCTTACCAAGTTCGATCAGCCACTACGGCATCGCACATGAAGTGATAGAGGGTAATGAGATCGCGGATAGGCTAGCCAAAAATGGTACCCAAAAATACAACATAGACATAAACAAGGGCCTCAGCAACGGAGAAAGAAAAAATAGGATAAGAGAAAAGATTTAAAAAGATTGGCAAAATCAATGGGAAACGGACCAAAAACAAAAACAAAAAACTACTACACGCGGCAGTACTATCCAGAAGCCAGGTGAAAACCACAAATAATAACCTGATAACGCAGAAAATACATGTGGTAAGAGGAAGAATAGGAGCTCCAAAACGACCACCAGATAAAATTAAATGTAATGCGTGCGGAAGAACTAATACAATGGTCCACATAATGCTAGAATGTCCCAACTATAAGGCTGAAAGAGAAGACCTACTAAAGCTAATGACGAACAGGGGAGAAGACCACGCCCTCCATAACATCTTTAAACAGAAACTAAAAGCGGATGAGAAGCATAAGCAGATACTAAAGAAATCTCTCTCAAAGATGCCAATATAGACAAACGAAAACATAAATAGAAATAATAACCCACGCCAAATAGGGTGAAGCAACACTGGGGATGCTAGGTCGGAGATAGACCGACTAATTAAACAGGGGCGAAATAGAAAAACCAAAACGAGAATAAAGAGGAAAATAAATATCCTGGAAACGGGTGTAATGAGAGAGAGAGAGAGAGAGAGAAAGGGAAGGATTAGGAGGAAATCCATGCCGGCAGTAAAATACCAACAGCAACAAATACAAACGAGTAGTGGAAGGGGGAGTATGAAAGAAAGAATATCGAAATAAATCTATAAATTCCAAGGGATCTCCGGACGGACGATCGCATATGAAACCGAATAATCCTTGCGCTCTGCTGGCTGGAGACTCTAGACCCTGCCGACATGGAAATCCGTCGAGAATACGAGATTGCAGCATCTTCGTTCGGCGACCTGGGAACACTGGCGAAGCCGAGTAGTCCGACCTGTTCGAGATAAACTCCACCAGGAGGTTGAAAAAGAAAGTAACGTAACTAAACTACGGCATCGCGTCAATACAAAATACAAATCGGTTGCCCAAACGAAAAGAAACATGGTAGTAGGCCTAGAAGTTAGCCGAGCTTGGTCTGATACCTGCACAATCTTCACTCTAAGTTTGCGGACAGAGAGAGAGAGAGAGATTTAGGGAGAGAGAGAAAGAGAGAGAGGGAGGGGGCAATGCGTTTGGATCGGACGGCTAGATTTCTGCCTTTTGATGATAGGTCGTGGTTTCGAATTCTGCCTAGCGAATGAAAAGATTAGAATCAATGGCTCTATGGTCCTTTGGCTATTTTTGATAGGGATGTCCGACTTTTCGCTTTCTAGGATAACAGTGAAATTATTTTGGAGGTCATACAACGTGTCCGTTTCACACATTAAAGAATTCTTTGCAGCTGAAACTCAGATGGAGAGTAGACAGTTATCCCGCTGTCCAGGCAAAATCTTCATAAACAGTCCTAAAATTGTACACAAATATTTCTTCTGATCCAACGGTGTAATGATTAAGGCCGAAATAGCATTACTCTTGGGAATGAAATATTGCATAGAATATGTGTAGGCCTATAATTATAATGGTTTCCCAGAGACAAAAATGACGTAGATGTGAGCAGATTAGGCTTATGGTATCCGTCACTTAGGTGTGTCAAAAAGACAGAAGAGACGGATCACTGCAGATAGCGAGCTTCCAGAATACTCTGATAATGTCACCGTATTCGAGCTAGCTATCTACAGTAATGAACTTCTACCCGACATGGATTTAGCGTGCATATGTAATTTATAGCTTTGTACCTCTCTGGAGAAATATCTGATTACATGTACATGTATATGTTTTTGTAGACACAGTGCGTATGACGTTAATGATGCAGAAGTTTTGTTTTGGTCACCATCTTGACTGGATCTTTCACTAAGTTAAAATGGACATCTCAGATGAATATCTGTGCCAAATAAACCAAAGTTAACTTGAAAACTGGTAATGAATATAAGGATATGCCAGCCAGTCAGCCAACCTGCCAGCCAGCAGCTGTATTCTCGTGGGTTGCAATTACAAAACGAACAAAAGGTTATTTGAAGGATTTCGTTTTCCATGAAAAAGAAAAACGAGGGAAAAGACGCAAATGCGCTGACTTGAGAAAGATTGGATAACAGCCATCAGTCGGAAATACATTAAAATCAAAACTGTGAAACAATATCACATCATCTGTTCCGAGCACCTGTTGATAGGTAACGAATGGAAAGGAAAAAATATCAAGAGGTGAACAGTACTGAACTGTTTCGGTATAGCGTCGGAATGAGGGGAGGACAAGAGATTGGGGGAGGAAGGCAGTGACAAAGAAAGATAAAACGATGAAGACAGAATGAAAGAGAACGAGAGGGATGGGCAAGGGAAAAACGGAGTAGAGGAGCGAGAATGAGAGGGGAGAGCTGTGGGACAGGAAAGAAATCAAGATAACTTTGTCATCACTCTTTGAGTTTTGGACACCTGGATCCAGCGAAACTTTACAAATGAAAATCTGGATCTGACTGTATGCATTCTGACCATTTTTCTTTCTTTCTTCTTTTTTTCTTTCGTTCTTCCTTTCTTCTTCTTTCTTTCCTTCTTTCTTTCGTTCTTATTTCTTTCTGTCTTTCATACTTCCTTTCTTCTTTCTTTCTCTTTCTTTCTTTCCTTTTTCTTTCTTTATTTCTGTTTCATTCCTTCTCTCCAAATAGTTACAGATAGAGCCAACTTATCACGCCAGCGACAGTCAATAAAAAGAAAAATATATTTTAAACTACTGGAAAAAACTAGAGCTGCAGATGGGAGAGACAGATGGAAGCTGACAAGGAGAGGGTGGGGAAACATTGAAAGAGAGAGAGATAAAGTCAAGAGAAAGGGAGAAAAAGATGGAAAAGAAGAAGAGATAGAAAGATAGTCAGAGAGAGGATAGGATAGTGGAAGAAGGATGGGAGAGAGAAGCAGAGGGACTGGGTGACGGGTTGGGGGGGGGGGGTTAAAAGATAAAGAAAAGGGGTATAATACCAAGAGATGAATCTAGAGGAGTTAAAGACCAGACCAACCCAGATCGAAGATTAATCAAATAATGATTTCCTGTGGTAAGAATAGAGAAAGGGCTGGGATGAGTTTGGTTTAACGAGACAAAGGTACTCATCTTCAATTTAGCTGTATTATCCCCACACAGGCAGGGGGGGGGGGGGGCTTAGGTGGTATTAGAGGCGGCTCCAAACTGACAGATAGCAAGGATTGGAAACAGGTGAACCACTCGGCGGCTCCCTCGCTGTTTACATGTTGGATGGGATGAGTCGTCGACGGTGACCTTTCACCTTTACAGATGGGCTTGTCAAACGTCCGTCGACGAAACAGTGCTGGCGCCAGTCGTAAAATTGGGGCTATGTTCGTGCTGTGCTTAGATTGATAGTCTTGATACGTGGACAGATAGATAGATTGACTGACAGACAGAAGACAGTCAGATAGATAGATAGATAGATAGATAGATAGATAGATAGATAGATAGATAGACAGATAGACAGACAGACAGATAGATA
>JBCEWB010000014.1:4925923-4949229 GCA_039654565.1 Peronia peronii | reverse complement strand
TCGTCTTCTTCTTCTTCTTCTTCCACTTCTTCTTCTTCTTCCTCTTCTTCTTCTTCTTCCTCTTCTTCTTCTTCCTCTTCTTCTTCTTCTTCTTCATCTTCTTCTTCTTCCTCTTCTTCTTCTTCTTCTTCTTCTTCTTCTTCTTCCCCACAGAATAACATATTTACGTACATAAGAAGCAGACATTTTGTATTGAAGATTTAGCATGGACCTTTATTCAATTCAGTGTTGACTAATTTATCTTTTCTTTTCTTTCTCTTTTCAGCTGTCTGTTTGCCCGGCTGTCATCCCGACCACGGCTACTGTGACGAGCCCAACGAGTGCAAGTGAGTACAGAAAGAAAGAAAGAAAGAAAGAAAGAAAGAAAGAAGATTGACCTGACGACTATAAAATCCAAAATACTCGTTCAAAAATTTAATTTGCTAACACTGCAAACACATGTTACACCTTGAAAAATTTATTTATTTGTTTATTTATTTTGTTCAAATACTTTTCTGGACGTTAGGCATTAAAGAAAGGAGACATTGAGCAGTTGCTGTCAACGTGTCAGAGTTAAACCTATAAACGAAGCCATGCCAAGTTTCAGCTCAGAGGTGATGACCAACACATATTCGCACTTAAGGGATGCAGGTTTCTCTGTCCACGGGAAAGATGGGCAAAAAAACCATAACCGCTATCCGTTTTATTCTGTCAAATTTTAAACGCAGTGGGGTGATGGGTGAGTAGGAGGCAACCATATTTAGATGGGAAACATCGTAGAAAAGAGAAGAAAGAAGAGGGCGGAGGGCTGATTGTTTTCCGATATGGAAAGAAGATGGGAAAACTGGCGTCGTCAAACGTTGCTGAAAAGCCCAACCACAGTCCGTTTATTTATCCGCTCGTCGGTCGGGGTAGATTTTGACACTCGAAATGTTCCCTTTTCATTAATGGACGAACTGGCTGGGTTGAAGGTCATCATCACTTGTTATCTCAAATGCCCAT
The DNA here is from genome assembly GCA_039654565.1 of Peronia peronii. Lineage (NCBI taxonomy): Eukaryota > Metazoa > Mollusca > Gastropoda > Systellommatophora > Onchidiidae > Peronia > Peronia peronii. The sequence goes on along the minus strand of JBCEWB010000014.1, from coordinate 4,948,248 downwards.
GGCTGCCGTGGGTAATAAAGAAAGTCATTAATATCTAGCGGCATTTATTTATTTATTTATTTATTTATTTTTATTATTTATTTTCGTTTATTTATCTATTTATATTTATTTATTTCGTTTATCATATTTTAAATTTATTTATTCCTTTATTCATTTATTTATTTATTTCTCTTGTGGTGGAAAGTAAAATTGAAAAAAATATTTGCTCACAACTAAATAGTACACGGAGGGATATTATATTAAATGGCCCACCAACTTCTATAAGACACGGGAAAAATGTCTAGAAAGAAAACTATTCTCAGTGAACGTATTTCTAAGTAGTGATATTCCCTTAATATAGACATATTCTTAAATAACTCGAGTAATTGCCACTCACTCGCTGAGATCAATACGGTATGGTACTGGTTCTGAGACATTGTATGCCGCACCATCAGGACCTCGGGCTGTTAAAAGACACTGATAAATGAGAAAGCCGCCTAATCGCCAGCCTCCCTATCAGAGGCTTCTAATGCTCGTGATTTGCAGGGACCGGGTGAGTGGCAGTAGCTCGCTCGGACAAATTGGAAGGAAATTTGGTGTCCGCGCTGACGTGTTAAGCCAATATTTGCCGCGACAGACTCCGGGAATCTGGAAGTGGCGTTTAGGGGCGAGCCGCCCGATGCTTAATGACTTCTGTCCATTTGCCTGGGTTTGTGGGTTTATCAGCTGAAAGTGTAGGAAGGGAGGACAAAAGAGAGGGGATGAGGGTGGGGTGAAAATAGCTGAGTAATGCTGACCTTAAAGGCATTACAGGCATGGTAAGATCGGCTTTTCTCTACGATTGACATAAGGAATTTACTAAAAAAAAATTCACGCTATGTACCTTGTAATCCCGAGATCAAAATGCCTTATTGTCATGTGGTTCCTATCACTCAGCGTTTTAGCGATTCACAGTTGGTTTTGTCTCGTTGGTCGTAGGATCTATTTGAATAGAAAGGTATACTTTGAGCTTTCCAGTTATCAGCTTGTGATCTATAGACCGCTAGCATCCAAATACCCACATGTTATGGGTCTTTGTTTGCCCGTAAGTTTTACAAACCTCATTGCAAAAATGATAGTCTGTGAAATCTGAAGATCTTTTGACTCCACTAAGACGACATTGTTTCTGACACAAGAGTAACATTTTTGTCACATCTGCATGGTTTGCCTTTTTTTTTCGTTTAGAGGTAAACATTACATGGCATCTAGATGCACCCAAAGATCAATGCTGGCTGTCGGATGCAAACCATGCCAACAAACTGTAGTAAATACGCCGGACCTGTGCAGGCTTTGTTGCAGAGCGGTCAATTGAAAACAATCGAATGGATATTAGTTCTCAGGGAACGAGTGAGAAGAGAAATATAATTATGATAATGCTGAAATCGTCCACTATTCAGCTCTTTGCCAAATGCAAAGTCTTGCGGATAATTGAATGTCTAGCGGACCAGAAACAAAGCGTCATTACGGCCTGGTATAACCAACTTTCTAATGATCTCGGAATTCCGCAAATTCCGGCGACATGTGGCGATGAATAGATCTGGCGCTCTGGGCCCGACCAGGTGTGAGCTGTGTGGGTGACAGGGAGCTGACCCGAGGTCGGAGAGTTTACGAAATCGACTGCAAGATCTTCAAGCGCCATCGTGACACAGGCAATGGTCCAGCGCCCCTAAAATCTTGCACCTTCCTCAATACCAAAACGGATTAAATACGTCTTTATAGACGCTTACATTAGCGCTGTGAGTAATGCCAAGGTGCCATATCTGGGAAGTCCATCTCTCAAACCGATTATGCGTGAAACTGGGCGTCCTGTGTCGCCCCTGTGTCCGAAATGCTCCAGTCAGCCGGAGGTGGATGAGCCAGACATGATTAGCTCGATAAAGTAGTTCTGCCGGGGACGGATATCCGCCTAATCCGGCCACTGATCGTCCACTAAGCGGAACTGTTGACTGACCCTAGTGAAAACAACTATGGGGAAATGTACCGGTGTCTCCCGGCTACTCATTGACTCAGATCGCCAGCTGTCCATACTGAACTGACCACGTGTTGACTCTAGGTATTACTTGATGACCGCTCGATGACCATTCAGATGGAGCTTGAAGAATCGCCTGACTACCCCAGACCGTGTGTATATTTGGGGCTTTTATGGTACAGTAGCAGCAATATATGGGGGATAGTCAAGCTCCTTTTGTCGTGTATACGTCACCTTCATCCCAGCTCCTTACCAGACCTCTCTCAGGCTCATGTCAGTTATCACAGGCTTGGTCCTGCGTAATCAGCTCAACACCATGCCAACCCGTCCCATGGTTAGTGTCCTTAACACTTGGCCTATTCAGTTACACTTATAGCCCCTAAGCTGTACAAACAAGCTTTATTAAACAGTGGCCATACGTTTCTTTGTTTAGAAAGTAGTCACAAGCTATGCCACTGTAAACCCCAAATTTATCCCACCCACCCACCCATCCCATAGTCACGCCGGGAGTAGATGGAAGCCAATAGTAAGCACTTCTTCGAGCACGATCAGAGAAACTTGGCTCGAATATGATCCACGAATTCCTAAATATGACTAGTGTGACCTGTCCGAAAACGTGGCCATTTAACAGTCAAAGGTCGTAAATTTTGAGCAGATATAGAACAAAGTTTGTTTCCCCATTTATCTTCCACTTTTCCACCGTGCGAGTTTTCTCAGACATCGAGGCTGTTTTGGAAGGGCATGCATCATTCAGTGACCGGCTACCAGCGGCGGGTGTCCAGGAGAACCTGCGCCCTGTCAGCGCTGCCATTTCTCCTGGCACTAATGGTGGTCCGTCAGTCGCCACCTTCTATCCACCGCAGGGGGTCAGTGCCGGCAGAAAAGGAAGATAAATTGGTGAAGCGTTGGGCCCCCCTAGGGCTAGGCAGTGGCTGTTAGATTTTAGCCGTCCTTCCAATGCTAACCTTTTAACTTGCCGACTGTGGGCAATTTAGCTGTGCGTGCAAGCATGATCTTACAGGGCTTTCTTTGGAGATTCTGAGACTGTAGCTTGAGTTTATTTATGAAATTTGAAACATGAATAAGTTCTTACACAGATTCAGAATCTTGCATTCTCAGTCGCTTATTCAAACAATGGTATGCTGACATAAGAAAAAAAGGGGTGACGGGGCAATTGTGGATGTGTGTACTTTAATACGACCTATGTCTTGTTTATATGTATAGACATTAACAGATTCTTAGTATTATATAGCACGAAAGCAAACCGGGAATGGAAAGCAACAAACAGTGTTCTTGTCCTCGACTTAGAAAATACATGATTTAAAAAGAAATGAGAGACGGAGAGAAAGAAACTAGGGAGTGAGTGAGAGAGAGAGCAAAAACGGACAGAAGATATATTGAATGACAGTATAGACATTCCGATGTTGTCGGCATTTATTTTCCCAACTTCTTGAAGTCAACAGTGGCATTGGTTGTGCGAATATGAATGTTTGACCTCAATGTCATGTTTGACCTATTCATGTACTTGCGTGATTGTGAGTGTTTGACCACATTATGTAACCTTGTCCATCCTCAGATGCAAGGTCGGATGGCAGGGCCAGTTCTGCACAGACTGCATCCGATACCCGGGCTGTTACCGGGGCACCTGTCAGAAGCCCTGGGAGTGTATCTGTGACGAAGGCTGGGGAGGTCTCTATTGCAATCAAGGTGAGTTTATCGCCCAGGACAAAAATTGAACATTTAAATATCACTTAGTGCTAGATCGTCTGGGAGTACTGCCATACAAGGCCCAAGAAACCAAAATCAGCTCAAATATTAAGCTTACCATATCAATTTCAAAATGTGATCATTTACTGTTGTTTTTTTTTTTTTTTACCTGTCCGACGCAGTCTGTTGCGATCTGTGCCTGGGTATTGCGGGTTTCAAAGATTTAGATAGAGGGGGAGTTATTGGCGACAGGGGAAGATATTCGTATTGTGTACAGTTCACAATTTTCAGCACTATTCTGACGCAAGCACGCTGGTACCTCACTCTGACTACCAACATTAGAACATGATCTTTGTTGTGATTGTTCTCTTAATACTCCGTATTCGGTTTATTGAAATAAATCTAGTTTAGTATAGGATAGAACCACCTTTGTCAGTTCGTTACTACGATATTTCTCTCTGTGTTTAAAAATTGGAACAGAGCAAAGTGCTGGTTTGGTCAAAGGAGTGACATACTTTGGTGTTCCCACTGAGTTGATAAAACAATAAAGGGGTAGCTACCCTACATTTCGTCGTAGACAGTGATCGTGATCCCTTTGTTTATGTGTTCTCCGCAGATCTCAACTTCTGCACCCACTATAAGCCGTGCAGGAATGGTGGCGTATGTACCAACACGGGCCAGGGCAGTTACACGTGTACCTGTGTCGGCAGCTACACAGGGAAAAACTGTGAGCGAGAGATCGATGACTGCAAGAACAAGCCGTGTCTCAACAACGGCGTGTGTCAGGTCAGTGCTCATCATTTGGTTCCCTACCACACCCATGTGGATGTACTCTGCAGAAACATAAAACAAACAAAACCTAGACACAAATCTATTGTACTATACTCCACATGAAATTATCATAAACTTAATTTGAAACAAATATTAAATTCTCGCAACTGCGAATCCCTTATATCTTTAAATCAGTAGATCTTCCATGGGTCTCACAGGGTCATTCTGTATCTTTATCTGGAGTCGGACACACTTTTAAATCTTCATAGATCCAAACTTCTTGGCCTGATGTATATTTTTTTAATTACGGTCTCTTTTTCTCCGACTTTTTAAATATTTCTCTCAATCGGCATTTGCTTTAATAATGTGTCTACTTCCCCATAGACATTTGATAGGTTCTCAAGCTAGCGTTGACGTACTATAGCGGGTTCTCGTATCTCTTTCAGGACATCGGTAACGGCTTCCAATGCCAGTGTCCCCAAGGTTTCTACGGGCGGCAGTGCGAGAAGGAGGCCACCTCTTGTAACGACAACCCCTGCAACAACGGCGGCACCTGTGTGGAGAACGAGGACACCTACCACTGTGAGTGCCAGCCCGGCTACACCGACACCAATTGTGAGACTGAGATAGACGAATGTCGCTCCGACCCCTGTCAAAATAGTGAGTACCATACACTTTATTTGCTCAGATACTGCTGTGCAGGTTACTTGCTCTTGAGCAACATAATCAGATAGGATAACGTGGCATTTTATCATAGTATGATCGTTATGCCCTTCATATTATGTTTAAGACGCCATAGATAGGACAATACAGTATTCTGTTGGCCATCACCATCTTTTATCATCACCATAGTTAATAGAGAAAACATCAGTCATCAGCATCATGTCCATTCTTACCCCTCTAAGGCTCAGTGACATCATATCTGCCTAGTAAAAGTTATGACCCAGCATTCAGGATGGTCCGGTTCAGGTTTGGTCAGAAGGCCATTTCAACTTTTGACCAGTTCCGTTATCGCGGTGTTTTTGGAAACAGTTCAGCAACAACAAAATGTAAGTAAACTGATTTGTTTTTCATATAATACAACTCTTTAGACGTTGCTATGTATTTGTATCTGCTATTAACAAGTTTAACTAATTATGATTATTTTTTACAACTTTTCAAAACATAGTGTATCATATCTGATACATTGTGACTTTGTGGAAAGTATGATTTTTGTATGATATTTGATACACATATATATATGTGATATATATTTGTAACTTTTCTTTCAAGGTTATTCCCAGAATGATCGAAAAGTGTATGTGCATGATAAAAAGCATTGAATTCGTTGTGTTGTAGATAAACAAAGCATGTTTTCAAGTCAGTCAAGGGAATGTATCATATGTGATACACTATATTCTATTTTTTATTTTTTCCCCAGAATGTCAGACGAGGAAATATGCCATGTTTTTGGCTACAGTGATACTCCACAGAGAGGAGTTGAATACTCATTGATTCAGATGACGAGAATTGTAAACTTGATCAAGATAATGAAGCCGAAAATGACCATTCGATGTATGAGGAAAAAAAGATCTCTCACTCCCCAAATGTCGCATTGCATAGGCTTTTGCGGTAATAAGCTCTATTCTGGACCATTGTAGCTTCTATCTGGAAGCGAAATTGGATGAGAAAGAGAGCTTTCTTTGGCAAGATTGCGGACAGAGAATGATACTGACAGAATTATGCTGATGAGAGTGACCCAACTGTTAAAACTGAAACAACCTGATACTGATCGGCAAAATGTTGCACGAGATGGGGCAAAGTGGGAGAGTTCAGAGATTGAAGCCCTGGATTGCTTCTTCATAGTAACAGTGGAGGGAAGTATCTAATGATTTTCTGTGCTGAAATCACCATACGAATGTTTCAAAGAGCTCGTTACAGATGCAATGATTAACACTGCGTTAGAAGAGATGTGCGTGCTGTCAAAAAGAACATGGAATTATAAACAACAACAAAGGACCTTATCGCCATCACCGCAGCTTCTGGGAGAGGAGAAAGGGAGGAATCTGGTGCAGTTCCAACCTATAAATGAAATCAGCTTTGTTGATGTAAAGGAAACAGGCTAGCTGATCGTCACATGTCACCCGCTGAAAGAAATTATGACGAACCCCAGGAAAGGATGCGTACCTTGATAACGCTTATCACATCGCTCAGTTTCATAAAAACCCGGAAAGATGCAAAATCTTACAAGGAAGGCATGAAATATGATGTCTAATTGCGCTTGAACAAATACAGAAAATCTTTTGCGAGGCTCTTCATCCAAGAAATGTGAATACTTTGAGTTGGTCTGTTGTGTTGGACATGATACAATTCCCTTACTGTTTCCACATCATGAATAAAAATATAAATATTTCATCAATGATGTTTCTATCACCAGATATTTCTTAGCATACTTAGCACTTGATATTACAATAAACGGATCGTATTCTAAGATCAGCCCATCTTTGTTTTGCATCATATATGATACCAATGTGTCAGATATGATACATTTTATTACTTAACACCCAACCATGATCTACTTTATTTTAGCCCCTAAATGTCCCGTTTGGACTCCTTAGATAAGAATTCAATATAAGAATAAGTTTTTCTTTGCTTGTTTCTGTGCCTGGGCCGTACAGGGTTACACAACACTTAATCGTTTCATCATAGACCACTTGACCACACGACCATTGATATTGTTCTCAATCTATGCTTCTTTTGAATTCTGTTAACACTCCTGCGCCCTGTGCTTTTGGTGGTAATGATCGGCATACAGTGTTTCTCAGAGAGCATGCACATGTCCATTCTGTGGTCGCATTTACATTTCATGGCTGATACAGAGCAGTTTTCAGGTATGACATGCATATATTATAGATTACTAATTCGATAACATGGACAGATATTGATAAATAGTGGTGCGATATCTGCAAGACTACTCAAGTTGAAAACATACGGTTGATATCGTTGCCCAGGCGGGTTTGCTTAGCATGGTAAGAGTTTTCTGGTCTGGGTTCTTGGAAACAAGGCTGATGCCATCCATGTGCAAGTACAGTTAGTTTAGGACGTCGGCACAGCCGAACCAATCTAGTATGATGAGCCAGGATTGACAAGCATCCAAGTAGAAAATAGGGCTTCAATTTTCAGTGGCTTCTCTAGGGCAGTCCAAAGAAATTTAATGTGTTTCACTGTATTTTAATCTCACTCTGAAAAACAAACAAACAAACAAAAATTTTATGCTGTGCACTTACTCTCCATCTTCACGCAGAAGTGTTTTATATCCTACATTTAATTCAACCAGAAAAAAAAATTGGACATCTGTTATATATAGACTGCATTATGCCACAGCCAGAATATAATGAAAAAAAAACAAAACATAAATATACTAACAAAAAGTGCACTAGTCTTATCTTGTTTACCATGTTTTATTGCGGTTTCGTTCTCCCCCGTTTCACTCACTACTAAAATACTTCTACTCTACGATCTATCCTTGCATTTGTGTAGCCCCACCAGCCTGAAGGTCACTAGCAGCCTAAACCAAATCACTGTGTATACAAAGTAACATATGTTATTCATCGATTTTCCTGTTCGAGGTTTAACCTTATTTATAGCGGCTTCAGACCGCTTAACATCGCTCAAGACATATATATATATTATCAGAGATTAGCCTCCCCAAACAACCGGTGGTAACGGCAAATGTGAAACGCCTTCGTTGGAAGAGGGGGATCTTGTCAATTGTATATCCAAAAGTTGTGCAGCTTGTCATTGTTTTCGGTACTGGTCATGTCGTAAAACTTCTGTGCATCCTTGTTAGTCAGATGGTCATTGGTATCGTTCTATACTGTACTGGAAACACATTTGGCCACATAGGTGCAGCCATAGAAACTGGCTGTAATAGATACATCAACAGATATTGTGACGCCGTCCATGTACTTCATTCAGTTAAGTTAGGGGTTTTTTTCAACGTCATGGATTTTGTTCTGTCCATGTCTTGTTCTCTCTGCCTCGCTTCTATCTCGCTCTGAATCCTCTACTCTTCATCCATTGTATGTTTCAGAGAGAGAGAGCATGCAAAGTAATGTTACATAACAAAACTGTCCGTCCATTTCTGCAGGTGGAACCTGTATCGATCAGCTGAATGGCTACCGGTGCGCCTGCCCGAGTGGCTACAGCGGCGCCGAATGCCAGCACAATGACAACGAGTGCGAGCACAACCCCTGTCTCAACAACGGCATCTGCGTGGACCTGGTCAACGACTTCCGCTGCCAGTGCGTCCCTGGCTTTGTGGGCTCCAGATGTCAGGACAATGTGGACGACTGCGAGATGAGGCCTTGTGCCAACGGCGGTCACTGCACGGATCTCGTCAATGATTTCCGCTGTGACTGCGCGCCGGGCTTCGAGGGCAAAGACTGCAGCCTGCAGATCGATGAGTGCAAAAGCAACCCATGCCTGCACGGAGGCAACTGCAGCGATCTCTTCGCCGACTACGCCTGCTCGTGTCCTGAAGGGTTCTGGGGCAAAAACTGCCACCTGTACGACGGTGTTGACCTGAGCGATAGCTTGGACAAAGAACAAACCAACGAGGGCGAGACCACTGAGAGACCCTTGCTGACCACCAACGCCAACGGGGACATCGCTGGTCAGATGGCGCCCAGCGAGGAGAAGGAGAAATCCGACGAGGACGACGACGACGACGGCCTAAGTATGACCGAGCTGTTGATCATCGTCTGTGTGGGCGTGGGCCTGCCGCTCATCCTCATCATCATCGCTGTCATCATCCTGCTGTGCCGCAAGCGCTCCAGCCATCAGCAGAGTCACACTCAGCAGAACCTGGAGAACATGGCGCGGGAGAAGGAGCAGCACTACATCAACAACATCAACAATAAGAGCGGCGATATCTTCACCACACTCCCGTCCTCAGCCTCTAACTCCTCCAGCATCAAGATCAGCAACGAGGAGCAGCAGGATATCAACAAGCTGAAGGCCAAGCACATGATGCTGGGCTCGGACTGCTACAGCGGACTGGACGGGGGAGGGGGCGGGTCCAGCGGGCCCCCTCTCAAAATGCAAACGTCCAGTAGCAAGCAGTTTCTCCGGGACGTGGTGGCCCACACTCACAATGAGTTGCCATCCACCTCCTCTTCTTCTATCCCTCCTTCCTCCTCTTCAGCCTCGTGCTCCTCCACGAAAGGAGGCAGGCGAGGGAGTGACTGTGACTTTGAGTATGAGAAACCATATAGGAAGTTAGATGTGGATTCACTGCAGGCGGATACCAGGAGACCGCTCAGGTAGGTTGCTTGTCCTCAGATCGTTACCCAGCATGTCTGTGAAAGTACGCTTAGATATTTTGAGTACTGAATTTGAAGATCCATTGTCACAGTTAATAAGTTCACATTCATCTTTCATTAGCTTCAGTGATAGATATATCTGTTTATCCAGCCCTATATTAATTAAGCTATGGTAGTGAGCCGAGTGTGGCTGTGAATTGTTTAAGGCTGGGCACTATATCGGACATTCAGGATTAGCACTTAGATTATTTCTTTTCTGTTTTCAAATATTTCATCCTCTACTGATCGAGTATTGTGAATGACGTTGTGTGTGAGTCAGTAGGCAGATGCTTTGGTGCTGATTGTGAGCCGACCTATGTTTATTTTCTCCTTATTTTTTTTTTGTGTTGATTGTTATTGCTGTGGTTACCATTCCCAAAGTGGCCCATCCCCTTCCTTCCAGCCATACATGTAGGAAACGCTCGCTCTGATATACATTCAAACATTATACTCTTACGGGCACTAAACGCGAGATAGTGAAGAAGACAGACATATAAATACCCTTCAATAAGAGCTGTCAGCACTCGTCTCTGTGACGACACCAAGCTTACTCTATCGACTCTCTCAGAAATACTTCTGTGCACGGGAACTTTGCTTTCGATGAAGCATGACGTCCGCAGGAAGCGCCAGCCAACCCTTTTATCCATTAATTTAACACTTCTGTCCTCACACGGAAGAAAAAACATATATTTTCAGATCGAAAACGTTTTGTTTTTCTCCTCCAGTAGTTATTCCGTCGTATTTTGTTCAATTCAGTCGTTGGTGCTTCATTTCTATTTAGCTTTTTTTATACTATGGCAGCAACAGCGGTTATTGTGGCTGATAGTGAACAAAAAGTCTGCTTTAATATACAGGCAAACAGAGAGGGGTTTCTTGTTTGATCGGGACATAGGAAGGGGACGGTAGAAAAAACATAAAAGAAGGGGGGAGGAGAGGAACTTCTTTAAAGAAAACATTATTTCAGTTGGTAAACAAACCTGGACAAGGTGATAGATATCGGTGTGGACCGGGGATATTTTTGGTATCAGGGACGGGAAGACCGGTGGAGATCCTTTCACACGGCCTGCCATCCGCCGCACCGCCCATCGGGGAGTTCTTTATGTAGACCTTTTTTTCTCCCTTCCTTCCTTGGTTTTAAAAAAAAAAAAAAGTTCTGTCACAGGAGAAGAAGACTGTCATCCAACTTAAAACACCTTTCCGAGTAGCATCATGCCCTCCCTCCTCCACCCTTCCCGTGTTTTCGCCTGTTGTGACCTTTTCTCCACTGAAAGATCCCCACGGCAGTGATAAAAGCGGTACGGTCCGCTGAGCAGCCGCCTTCTCATTGGCTGGCCCGGGAAACAGGTGGTCACTTCGTCAAACCCCTAAGCGTGGGACCCAGCCACCAATACCTACAACCACTACTACTGCCTCTCTTTCTTTTTATTTTTATACTGTTTATTCAGCTTTCTTTCTCTCCGTTTCGCCCCATCTTTCCATCTGTCTCATTCCCATCTTTTACTTTCACTGCGTCGCCCATAGTGGAGAATTAAAAATTTTGCAAGTGTTTGCGTTTTTCGCCGTTTCCCCTTCCACCGTCCACACCCTCTCCGCCGTATTACAACTGTCCCCTCTTCTCTGCCGGATGAAAGTATGAATGTGAAGGGCAGCCGTTCATTCATGCTGACCTGTCACTGTATTTGCGCAGAGTTCTGGATCAGGATCTCGGGGAAAGTGGAACCTGCGAAGTTCCGTTTTTCAATTAAGTGTTTATAAGAACTTTGCCGTGTTGGAAAGTGTCCCAAAATGAGCAATTTGCGAAGCTTGTAAAAACGGGAGAAATGAGCGAATCGGAACCAGAGCATTCTCGTTAAAGAAAGCGGAAAACGGCGGCATCAACACTTGAGATAAGACATGCATATAATGTTAAACAAAAAAAAAAACAACAATTTATTCGTGTCTGGCAACATTTTAAGGAACCTGTCGCATGCGTGAGACTGGAGGGGAAAACAGAATGGGATTGCTTGTCTAGCTTTCCTGCTTTATGCAGCAGCTGAAGGCGGGCGACAACTTTTCCAGTGTGTGCCAGTTTTTAGCATGAGAGCCAGAAGTTCACCTAATTATTTTCTGTGCAGTTTTTTTTTTTACACATATCTCATTCTTTCGTTCTGCTCCTGAATCGCGTACGTCTTTCCAAACCCACCGCTCTCTCGGTCTAGTCGGCGCACGGCATGAGTCCACAAAGGGATGCTCTGATTCTCCAAACTAGGCCGGAGCCGGGTGTAATCAGTTGTAAGGGGGAGTCTGCCTTGGCCGTGCTCTCCTCCATAGACCATCACACTGTCTTGATGCCGCTGAGTCCACAATTACAGGCAACAAGCTGGCCGCCTGCTTGTGTCTGTTTACCGGAGAGACAAGCGTTTGTAATGAGGTGACGCACTTTGCACTCTAGCCAACATAATCGCCGCCTTGACAATGGCGCTTATTTAGCAAGGCGTGGATCCGAGCTTGTTTCCCACACACGGGCCTTTCCACCCAGCATATTAATCTCTCATTTTAGTCTCTCTGTCTCTTCCATGAGATAGCACAGTAATTCTCCAGCTTTATAGCGAAGACGGTTCTCAAAAGGTGGCAAGAAAAACGCGGAAACCGTGAATCCACTTCAAAGGACGCGAAATAAAAAGCACATCATAGCTCTGTTTACATTCAACACTTCTCTCTGTTTTTTTATTCAGTGTTCCTTTAGTCACAATCTTTCATTGCACAGGTTTTAGCACAGCTTTATTCACAATAATGAGAATACCTCCAGAGTGTAGGTTGTGTACAGAAAATGCGTTTTACTTAATACTGCTAGAGCTTTCACAAAACGAATAGAAATACGTTCGGGAATGTGATAGAAATATTGAACGTACAATTGAACAATGTATCACAAGATTCCATGCGCTGTAATTTTTTGAAGACCGGACAGTCATGTCATTGTTGTTATTGGTGATGTTGTGTCAGTTCTTTTTCTCTGTATGAACGAGTTTGGTGCCTGACCATTTCGAATCCAGTGCAAGTTTTAGAGGATGCCCGAAATTGTTACGAATGAAATGAAAGATTATCAGAGTAACATAATTTTTCAAGAGCAGTGATCATTCACCTTGATTGACAGGATTTTCATGTTTTTCTCTCACTTTGTTTCAGTGAATACCAGCCTCACCATTCCCGAGATATTCAGATAGTGGGCAAGCCTCCCCAATTGCAAGACTACATGGGCGGGGAGCGGGTGCTGGAGCGCTGCGCTACAGACAATGCTCACAGCCCCGTCTATATGGGCCCTGTATATAGCACATTGCCATCGCCTGTGGCTCGCTCCCTCACGCCGCAGCAGCAGCAGCAACTTCTGCAGCAACAGTTTCACCGGCACTCGTGCTACGACGAGGACTATTTGGCCACGGAGGTCTGACCTCAGGATGTTGTCCTCCCCTCGGCCGAGGTCTCGTCTCCTCTCATTGTACATACCATCGGCCCCGCTCGCTCGCCCTCCAGTTCATCGCGGCCGCATTCAGTCATGGCCACCACCGCCGCCCGATTCATTCATTCATCATCAGAAATTGTCATCATTATCACCTGTCATCATCAGATCATCAACGTCAGCCCATCCTCACACACAAAACTCATCGCATCGTCTCATTGCTGCAGTTTTATTACATATACATATATATTATATAAATATATATAAAAATGACAAACACGATGATGATGATGATGATTATAATAATAACAATGATAATAATACTAGAAATGAATGTAAATGTCCGGCAGTGATGCTGCTCACCCCGAGTATCTTTAGCTTGTGTTTGAATCCATAGGACAGAGTACAGAAAAAACGAGGATGAGATCAAGTGAGGTTTTGTCTTTTCTTTGCGATCTGCGCTCATGCTAAACATACAAACAGTCGCTGTTGCCGGGCACTACAGGCTGCCTGCCTGCCTGTTTGCCTGTCTGTCTGCGGCCTCAGCTGGCGGCCAGCCCACGAAGTGGCAAACAAGACCGATATGCAATCTGAATCGCTGATGGTGAAGAAACTACTTGGGAACATGATCTATCAATAGACAACAATGGACACCCCATGAAGTGCCTTGTTACAGCTAGTCAGCCATGTTCCAAGCCCACCCCTGTTTTGTTTGTTTGTTTTAATTTAACGCTGTTTGGTATCGGCTTGACTTGATGCAAGCTGCCGCCTCATAAATACTGTACAGAACTTGAAAAGTTTGCACATAATAATTCTACGTCTTGAATGGGTAGGGACAAAAATGTATGGATTAAAAATCATCTGACTGTAAAATCTACAAATCAAGGGGAATACATAGGTATGTCATATATGCTTGAAAAAAATTCATAGATGCTGTGGAAAAAAAAGGACAACTTTTCAGTCCTCATCAGATCCTCAAATGAATCGTTACAGTTTTGACTGAAGCCTCCATCTGCCACCCCCTGCTCATGTTATTATTACCCACAATGTTGTTTTATGCAAAACCAAGATTGATTTAGGGCAGTGTACATTCACATGTATACAAACAAAGTTTTTAATTTCATTGCAACAAATGTGTTTATTTTTTTTGTGCTTGCCAGCTAACTTTTTTGATCAATTTGATTAATTAATGAATGAATGAACTAATCAACTTACGTGTTGTTCAATCTACACTTCCAGTGGACGTTTCCTGTACTAGCAAGCATCTGTCTTCTCCACCTCCACCCCTTCGCCTCCCCTTCTTGCAGTCTCTTGAACCTAGAGACATTATTTTTGACTATCCATCCTATTTATAGAGACAAACTTAGAAAAAAAAAATCTCATGTAACATACACACTTGTCAGTGCCGACATCCTCCCACCTCCCCAACCATTAAAAAACAAATTCTTTTGTCATAAGCATTAGCTTCCATAGAATCAGTATTTTTTTTGTTGATTCATCATTAATGATTTGTATGCTTGTTGCTTGCAATCGTTATATCCTTCCTTCTTTCTCCCCAACTCTTCACAACTTACTCCCACCCCAGTCTCGTCTACGGTCCCTCATCTGGTTCTGACCTATCCCACCCCTTCTTTGCAAAGATCAAATTTGTAGTATTTGTGCCTGTTCTGTACTTAATTAGTCTGATAATAACAAAGCCATTGAATCTGTTGACAGCGAGGTTAGTTTCTTGCTTATCCATGATATATGACGATGATGTTTCTCTACTGTAGATGAAAACCACAGCGGTCGATACACTGAGGAAGCTTTGACCGTCCTGCTATACTCCACCACTTTCGGTTTTCGTTGTTTTTCGATTTTCAGTAGATTCGGATAGACAGAATGTGTGGGGAAGAATAGATAGGATGTGTAGCGAAGGATAGGTAGAATGTATGGGGGGAAAGGAAGGAAGGGAAAGGGGATAGGTTAGATAATATCCACAAAATATTTGGAGTACAGTTGGTGTCCTCTTTCTGGGAAGTTAAACGTTTTCGACACTTGACCACTAACAGCAGAACCCCGTTCTTCCTTAAAACTTGGGGTTTCCCAGTGGAAGAAATGCATAGGAGGGCTCTGCTTTTGATAGGACATGTATTACCGTTAGCCTCAATAGGAACCATGGAACAAGTTAAGGGAAAAACTGGTACCCTATACATAGTGATCCGGGCATAAATAGACGCGTGCCTCGGCCATCCAGATAATTGCCGTTTGAAAAGGTTATTTCATGAATGAGATGTCACTTTAGTACTAATACATTCACTAGTGGTTAGCATGGTCGCTATCGGTCAGTATATCTCGGCGGTTTCAAGAGATCCCTGTGATCAAGAGAGTGTAATATTTCTATTTATGTTAGATTTTGGTGTAATTGGACGTTTTTTTTTCTTTTAATTCATGCTAATAGATTTTTTTTTCAATTGTGAAAATAGAAATTATTTGTCTTAAAGAAAGATTGAAAGCAATCTTCGGTCTCCCCGTCAGTTGATTATCTTTTTATCATGCAGTGAAAAGATGAAACAAAAAAATGTGGATGAAGAGAACAGGAAAAAGAGAAAAAAAAAAAAGAAGGAAATGAAAACTACTTTCAAAGTCATAATATGGGGCATTTTTGTAAAAGTAGGACAGTAACACAATATGCCTTGATAAACATTCCACCCTTTGCACTGAGCATTCTAATGGTGATGAAGAATTATAATGATAATATTAATTCATAAACTAATTTAATTTGCCGTCAATAAATTAATTTGGTTTCTATTTCAGCATGTCATTGTGTAAAAACAGCCTTGTTTTTCTTTTTTCTCTTTTTTTTTCTTTTGTTCTTTCTCATTCTTTTTTTTTCCTCCTCCTGCCACTTCCATAATCTGTTCCCTTTTTTTTTTTTTGTCTCTTTAAATTTTAGATATAAGCTGTCCATGAGCGTTATCTGGTTGCATTCATGTACACATACACACACGTGACACACACATAGACTGTTAATCTACAAATTGATAAGACAATTGAGTTCATTTCTGGATATATCATTTGGACTTTTGGGGGGGGGGGTCAAATTATGTAAGAGCATTGAAGAGAAATACATAACTGTGATAGAACCACAAGAAAAGGGATGTGGAAGGGAAGTTGGTTTTGGAGGGTATTAATCGAAAGGGCATAAATTAAGGAAAAACCAATCTTTTCTTTTTCTTTCTTTCTTTTTTTTTTTTTTTAAATCTTATTTAGGAGTTTTGTTTTGTTTTTTTTTGCAGTGGTAAAATGGGTTGGACAGGCTATAGACAGAATACAAAAGCAACTAAAAACTTGAAGATGATTGTGATTTACTATCCAAGTTATTATATGATGTGCAGCTGTAGGCATTTTTAAAAATTTTTTTTTACTAAATTTTCAGAAGTAAAAAAAAAAAAGCAACAAAAAAAAAAAGGAAAAAAAAGGAAATTAAAGCACAATAAAACAATATATATATATATATTTATATATATAAAAAGGATTAGTGAAGAGTTTAGCAGATGTATAAGAGAGAATTATACTTCTGTTTCCTAATGAACAAGCAGGGGGGTAAAGCAGGATACCTTATCACAATTTTTATTTCGCCTTGACTATATAAATGGCAGCAAAATACTATGTCTTTGTTTCACTTGTTTTTGTTGCGATTTCCTTATATTTTTTTTCTTTTCTGTGTGCGTGCGTGTGGTGTTTTTTTAAATATACAAATTATCAATGTTGTACAGTATGTTAAATTATAATAAATAAATTAATTAATTAAGAGAACATTTGACTACATAAATTGATGCTTCTGTTACTACTGTTGTTACATTTTGAGCCACCGCGGCTTCATTGTTGATGATCATTAGCTTTTCTGTAATTTAATACAAAGGAATGGTTAGCATGAGGTTGTGTATGCATTTTGCACGAATGGAAACAGATTTGCGTGAGTGTATGCTTGAAAGCTTTAAAATATTTCGTACCACATCCAAAGTTATGCATGATACCATGAATTTTTGTAATTTATTATGCCATCCACTTGATAAACACATTCAATGGATCTTTTTTGTCACATTTGAATGATTTATAACATGTACTTGTTCATTGAAGATACAACCAGGGCCAATTTTCTCATGCTAGTCAAATGTGTGGAAATGGTATGCCATAGCATTAGCAGAATTTGTAAAAAAGTGGGATCAGACAACCCACCAATCAAATAAAAACAAAGCATTGAAAAAAATCAACAAAAGCCTATTAGTTTTGAGTTGTGTAGTTTAGAGTGTAAAACTGTATCTATTTCTTTTATCTTTTCTTCATAAACATCTTATAACATACTGATAGAAGGCCGGGAGTTCAGTTTGAAAATGTTAAAATCAGTAGCAAAAAAAAAATGAATATGTATGCACATGATCGGAATCAGTTGTATCAAATTATCAGTTGATTATAGAAAGCCTGATGTATGGCATACCAATACCTGCATCTGTATTAAATTATGTACATTAATCATTGTAATGTAGTCTTGTTATTTCATGTAATTACAGTGGCAAGCCATGTTTTTGCAAATAAACCATTGACCATCCTTGATAGCTACACTGGCATCATCTTGTGTGCATGTGGCAGTTGTTGGAAAGTTGAGAAATGAGAGAGGCAGCCTTTCCATAAGGAAGTCCAATAATTGTAGGCCATAGAGATTTGAAATCATTGCAGAGCCTCTGTGTTTCAATTTGAAATTGTCGTATTTGTGCTTTGTAGAAGAAAAGAAAATGGATTAAGTTTCACATAGGTGGTTTTTTTGTTTGTAAATGGAGCTGGTCTAAGTTACTTAGACAGATACATGAAAACGAGACAAAAGTGTTATTATAGCCATAAAAAACGAGATAGAGCTTTGAATTACAAATGCACACTTCAAGCATTATCAGACTATCTGAGCAACCAAATAAGTTTATTTCATTGCATGCAACAAAGGGAGAGATTGTTTATGAACAGCTAAATCAACACTTTCGCATAGTCCTATTCAGATATTGTTTCTTTCAAATCATTGGCAAAGTGTAACATGTACAAGGCTGAGATGTACGAAATATCCTTTCCTGCCTTTGGACTCCGGACTCCTTCTTTCTTCAGATTTCTAATTCCAGCCCTGGTCTTTGACTCCACCCTTTTCTTGAAACTGATTTCTCAATGCTTGAAAATATTCTCTGCTTTCTTTCTGTTAAAAGGCACAGCCCTGACCTATTTGCTTGAGCTCTCTAACTTTCTCCTTCACTGTCCATGCAAAATTTCCTGCAGGGAAAATCTTAACATCTACACGACCCACAAATATACAGATGCAAAGAGAAAGAAAAATTATAGGTATATCTATCTATCCATCTATTTATGTATATATGTTTGCTGGATTTGAGAATGTGCATGGCATCAGCTATGTGTTTTAAGTATCAAGAATTTTGACTGTTTCTTACAAAGAGAAGGTTTCTCGAAGTTCTTTTTTTTAAGTTCAGTTTCAAGGAATTCCAGCTTGGCGGTGTTGTAGTTAAGTGCAGTTCCTGTTCATGCATTCTGTTATGTACATACGTTAACTGTCACACTGAATTGTTGGCGTTGTTTTAAAGCTTTGACGGCATTAGAAAGTATAAGACAAGTGATTGGAAAAATCAATTCCTGTACATTTTGATAGACTTTAAAGACTTTGACTTCACTGTATACAAGGTTTTTGTCTGGTCATCAAAAGTTATATTTTGTAAAATTTTGATTACATACTTTTGTGCAAGCAATTTCTCATCGTCAGGTTAGTTATTTTTTTTTCTCTCTCTCTTCGTTATTCTTGTGTCTCCCGAAATTGTGAATCGTTAGTCTTACTTTGGCAGTAACTGAGAGGGACTAATACAAAAATGAGAGTACACATCACTACGGAAGAAAGAGGAGGAAGAAATATAAGGCATTCGTTCAAAAAAAAAAAAAAGGTAGTAGACACCCCAGTACATTCAGATTTTCTCTCTCATATTCAAACACAATACACAGTATAGTTGTGCATTTCAGATTCTGCAGGATAGCAATGAAGAAAAATAAGAGAGAGGAGGTGGAAGATACAAAGAGGGAATGGATGACGGCCAGAAAGAGTTTCAAAATCTGCGTCGTTAGTCATTTTGCCCCAGTTTACTTCTATAGTGTAGCACACAAAGAAAAATGGGGTGGAAGCAGCAAATATTAAGCTTTTGAGATTTAGAGATTGCTATTACATCGCATTTGTTTTGTTTTAGACTAAAAGGCGACCTTTTGAGTTTGACCTCTTTGCTGTTTATCCACTCCATTGATATGAAGATATAACTTTGATAATTGTTTTAAAATTTCCTGAAAGTGTTGTTTGCTTCCCCCTCCCCCCACTCAAATTTACAAACAGACCGGAAAATTAGATAGGGAACATAAAACGTCTGTTGGTAACCTATTCTTTCTGTCACTGTAACACCTTTATTCAAATGTCCTTAAGTCTGTAATCATTTTGATGTGTTTATTACTTCAATCAGCAAGAAAACATCCCATCATGTAAATATCCGACATCTTTTGAGCAAAATTATAACAAAAGTAAAAGAAACGCTTCTCACACTAAACACAACTCCTTTTATACAATTTCTTCATAAGGAACAGCGAGGGGGTCGGGGGAGGGAGGGGGAGGGGAAGAAGTCACGTGTCTAATCTGAGCCAATCGCCTGCCGTGGAAGGATCGAACTAGAAAGTTGACCTGCGGTCTGACAAAAAAAAATAAAAACTGTTACAGCAAACACACACTACAGCCAACAGGACATTATGCGATCACATGAAGGTAACTACAGTTGCTTGTCAAATTCGCACTCATTGGCATACATTGCACAGGGAGAAAGCATGATTTTTAATTCTTTTAATTATTACCATTACTGACTTTTCTGTTCTCTCATCAACTCTTGAAAAATCTTACACCGTAATTGTTCGGCTTTATTTATTTACCTTTTGAACAAAAGGGATCATGATTGTAAATATATCTATTTACTTATTTATATTTGTTGAAAAATAAATAGTATTTTTTTGCACATTTTGATTTTTTTCTTGTTTTTTTCGTTCTTTTTTTAAAAATTATTTTTTAAGAGGATGCAGTCCTTTAGGCTGACTTCAGTTTGTTGGAAAGAAACCGTGTGAGAAACTTATGCACACGAAGAGAAATTGTAACTCAAGACGAAAAACAAACGAAATGTTACATGGTCAGGAAATACTTGACAACATTCACTTTACAAATTATGATTATCCTCATGCCATTTTGGTATCTACACTTCTTAGTCTTGCTTCTTTAAGGTGGGTTCGAATTGAGAAAATCTTTTGCCACTATTTTAAATAGGAACTGAACACCAGCAATAATAAATTGACACACCGGCTTCCCAGTGTTAGAAAAGATATAATCAGGCCAAAATGGAAGGCAAATACTACAACACCACCAACACAAGACTACTTGTGATGCAAGTGCGTAAAACAAAGCGCTGAGTATTTTTCAGTAGATTGTTTCATTCTCCACTGTTAATAACAGTTACAATATCGGTAGGGTGAAGGAATGAACCAAATCCACATTGTCAGTTCTTTGTTCTACTTCCCCCTCTCTCTCTCTCTCTCTCTCTCTCTCTCTCTCTCTCTCTCTCTCTCTCTCTGTTTGTTTGTCTATTTGTCTCTCTGTTTGTCTATCTGTTTGTCAGTCTATGTTTGTCCTCTGTCTGTCTGCCTGCCTGTTTAGCCACCTATCTGTCCATCTATCAATCTATCTCCATCTTTGTCTCCCATCGCTAGTCCTTCTCTTTATTACCCTCTTTCGTTCCCTCTTCTTTTTCTTCTTTCTTTCACATGTCCTGGCTGTCATTAATATCTTTTGACTTGTGCTGGGTGTGAACATTAGTCAATAGAATCTGAACAAAATATACGACTCCATATATCGGGAGAAGAAAAAAAATTCAGGCACAGTAGCAGCGAAATGATAAATAGCGAACTCAGAGAGACAACTTGCTAATGAAAAACCAAACATTATACAGCTACAGATCATCTATATTATCAGTGCATCTAGCTGGACATATGTGTACTCTAGAAAGACACTGTGATCACCCGGTATTACTATAACAGTTGATCGAAAGAATCGGACGGCTCGAGAAAATGAATCTGGAATATAATAGATTATTCAAGATTACTTTGATCATGGACACTCATCATTCCCTATAATTCCTAATTTTTATATTCTCAGACCTGAATGTTTATTTCATTTATTTATTTTTTTTGTTTTTGTTCTTTTTTGTCTATTATCGCGAATGGTCAGATAAAACGGTACCTTGATAGCTGATCATAGCCAAATATCTTTGGCCGTGTAGATGGTGGTGATGACGAAGAAAATGAAAACATTTTTTTTTTTTTAAAATGAGACATGGATAGGTAAAGTGCACAACATGCGGGAATTCACTCCCCTCTCCTCCTATAACTTAATCCCGCTGCTCCCCTACCCACGCATACTTACCTTACAGAAACACATAAAATGCGCTAAAAGTGACTTTACTGGACACATGGGATGCTCTCACATGGGGACTAGAACTATCTATGTGCCCAGTAATGTCACATGTGGTCCCAGGTGGCAATTATTATACTGTCTTTGTGTGACCGAGGGAAGTCTTCTTTTTTTTAACACTTTGTTACAACATGATCAAACTGTTATCTTTTCCACAAGTATGATTATAGTGAAGTCTCTCGCAGTTGTATGTAGACAATGAAAATAGACGTTTCTCAGGTGCACAGAGTAGGTTGTCTAGGATTCTTTTGTTACGTTTAAAAGATATTCAAAATGGTATTTCCTCAAGTGAGAATGGACAAACGGACAGACAGACAACCGAAAACGGCAAATGAAAACAATTATCGCCTTACCCTCTTGGAATGAAATAACATGACGAAGGTTTGTGTGTGTTTATGTGGGGGCGCGTGTGTGTGGGGGCGTGTGTGTGGGGGCGTGCGTGCGTGCGTGCGTGCGTGCGTGCGTGTGTGTGTGTGTGTGTGTGTGTGTGTGTGTGTGTGTGTGTGTGTG
>JBCEWB010000014.1:4895609-4913394 GCA_039654565.1 Peronia peronii | reverse complement strand
ACAGGTTTAAAAACCCCCTTTCTTCCTTTCAAACTTCAATTACCCCCTCCCCCCCCCCCCCCCCTCCTACTTCAATCCCCACCCCTTCCTTCGCGTCCTTACACCCCTTCCGAAACAAGCCGCCGAGGCACTAAAAAGCATCTTTACCTATTCAGCGCTTTACAGTTTTTCCATGTGTTGTTGCCAGCAGTAGACATTTTCCCACGGTCCCGGCTCGAGCAGCCGACCATCTGGCGCACGCGAACGCCATCTTCATTATCAGCTTGAGTTACGGCCCTTGCAACACCCGACGCATGCCGTAAAATAAAAATAGGGAAGGCGTAGATTGTAGAAGGAAACGAAACGACGGAGCAAGCACTCTGAGTGAAATCGGACGCCCCCTGCTAGCTTTCGGCGCTAGATGTAGCTACCTTTTTTCTCTAGGGGTTGAGAGTTTATCCGTCCCATTGTCTGGAGCTAGAGTATGACGTTCCTATTTGTTGGACGGACCGCTCTGTTTATTTAGATTTCTAAATGGCTGCTTCCAGCGTATGTCCGAGCCATCAGCAGCAGATGACCACCCTGCTGTCTGTAGCTCTAGCTCCAAGGCTCTCCGGACTAGAAATGTTTTCTTTCTCACTCACATTCTTGCACCCTCTTTATCTCTCTTTTCCTTTGCGTTTTTTTTTTTGTTTTTGGGGGGGGGGGGATCTCTTTTTCTGCCAGTCTCGAAGTCTGGTATCTATTCTACTATGCACCTTAAGATAAAACAAGGAGTTAGCACAGAATCTGCGGGAAAGTAAAATGGAGCTGAGAAGTTTGAAATTGATGTCACGAAATCTGAAATTTTTAATGATAATGTTGTCTATGACTTAGGCATTTTGAGGAACAATAGTTTTCTTGGAGGTGATTCAGTAAAACACTGTACGTTGTATCTCACTGACGTTCTATTTATACTATTAGTGTCACATTCTTCGTGGTCTCTGTATAATGAATCATTACCAATAGTGATCAGTCATTTGTCACCAGGGGAATCTGATATTGTAAATGACACAGGGTGAACAGAATGAATGTTTACAAGAACAATATTCTGTGCATCTTGTATACTGTAACTAATCCGTTTCAACGACCACTTTTCACATGATATCGTGAAACCAAGAAATGTGGGCCACTAAGGGCTCAGTGCAGTAGGAAGAAAGTAATTGGTGGTGGTATTTACTAAGGTGGGGCTGGAAAGTAGGAGCAAATTGGGAGAGTCGACCTGTTATCAACCAGGATAAAACGCTTTAAAAACAATAAATACCACTGGGCAAATAAAGCAAAGGGCGAGGATCTTCTTGCAGATAACGCGAAGATTCTGTTTCTCACTCACAGAGAATATGACTCTTGTTGAAAAGGAAGATAAACAATGGCATACTGAACGTGTTATCCTTGTATTGTTTTTCTGTCATTGTAGTCTGACGGCATTGGGTTCTGGTGATAATACATAACAGCACGGAACAGGCGGCGAATAGGGAAATAGTACTTGTAGTAACAGTTTCATAGTAACAAGAGTAATTGAAGCCAAGCTATTAGCCATGATGCTAGGAGTAGCTAAAATGGCAACCAAAGTATACTTTACACTTGACTGCTGTTGCTGCCTTTTCTTCAGTCCTCTAAAGCCTGCTATAGCCGTTTTAGTTGTAACAATATTTCAGATCAATATTGATTTTCGACAGCATCCTATGAAATCGGCTGTAAGGACAACATATTGCTCAGTTTCAAGAATCTGAAATCATTTCCTCTTGTAAAATATCTATGACCTTTCCTTTCACTGTTTATCAGTTTCTATCTGTATGTAGTCATAATAACTGCACTTGTTTGTACAGGCGTAACAGTACATAAATTTAAATCACGAGTGGAATTTTATACCCATATCCTATACTCTGCAATTACAGTAAACTTGTTTACAAAATCAGATAAATCGGTGTAATTCCAGATAAGTTACGTATTTTCCATTTCTTCTTTAGGAAGCAAGAAATAGAATTTAATGAAAAGGAAAAGCAAAACAGGTCACTGAAACTCATGAGATATAATTATAAGCTATAATTAGATAAGAGATTGGTTTACCATGATTAACTTTGAAGTTCTCTTCTTTCTATGACTACAGGGAAATGAGACCCTTAAGTTGAGAGAGCGACCTACGGTGTGTATGAAAGATGTAGCGCTCGCTATTCACACAGGAGATGTGAGACAAAGTTCAAGTGTGAATCGAAACTTCCAACACACCTTCTTTGCACTCCATGATGTTTAACTCTACGTTAGGGCCTTGAAAATATCTATAATTAGCAGTGCAGTTCAATTGACGATGAAATTTTAGCCCTCTTTTTTTATGATTTTTCACTATTTGACTCCTTGTATTCTGAAGTTAAAGGAATTACTTCGTGAAATCTGCAAAGTATGTTCGTTATTACATGTATGGTTAAACGCCTTTTTGGATATTTATATTCATGACTTTCTTGACGATCACAAGAATTTTCTCATTTTGCATTGTATTCATACAGCCTGGTGATATCTGAGATATTTTGATAAGTTTCTCTGGAGGCGTTTCAATTTTTCTTTTGGAAAATGTAAATGTGTTAAAGTGTAAATATTTGTTAACAGACAAAGATGTACGTATGGGTTCATAGACAAACACTTCATTCATCTCCATGATCTTTAAATTCGATTTCACCATGTAACTGTGTTTTTCTGCACAGATGGACCCTCTTAACGATATAAACGGAGTTTACTACGAATGAAATTAGCGGAAGGTAGAAATTTGACGGAGGGACTTGGGGAGGGGAAAGGAATAGAACTGAAAACAAAGAAAACTCAAAATGACAGCGTGTTCTCTTTGGCGGGGAGAGGGGGAAATTCACCAAATAAGTAGCAAAATGACTGGAAGCTGGGACAGGCAGATGTGTAAATGGTACGACATCTTCTCATTGGCAGCCTCCAGGTGCTGTTGATCAGAGGCTGAGTCCTGAGTGATCGCAGCTGTGTGAACATGTCATGCTCTGTGCACACGTGCATAGTACTAGCACTAGCAGTGCTCACGGGAAACGTGGGTCATGGTCAAGTTAATGAGTGACCCTGATTTAGGGGTGCTGAGTGTGAAACTAGGGATACGCCTTGCCGGGTAGGGAGAAAATATGTTGTTGTTGTTGTTGTTGTTGTTGTTGGAGAAGTAGTAGAGATAGCAGTTGAAGTAGTAGTGGTACTGTAGTAGTAGTCGTAATAGTAGTAATCTTAGTTTAACAACAGTTAGTACAGTAGTAGTAGTGGTAGTTGTTGCAGTAAAGGTAGTACTAACAATAGTACTACAGTGTAGTAGCAATATTAATAGCAGTGGTACTAGTGATAAAAGTAATACTAACTGCAGTAGTCGTGTACAGTAGTGCTAGTAATTCTAGAAGTTCAGCAATAGCAGAAATTAATAAGGACTAACAGTAAGGAGAGTAATGATAACAGTGTAGTGTAGTAGTAAAAATAGAAATTATAACACTTGTGACAGTATATATACACTGTGTACTTCTCTCTCAGATTCCATGTAATATTGATCAAAGTGTCAGTACTAAACGACCCCCCGCTTTGTGAGTAAATCTGTGTTATACTTTGTATTCAGGGTACAGGGTTGTCAATGTGGAACATCGTGATCTTGTTGAAAAGAGACATGAATGAATTAAATGAGATGCTACAAACGCATGAACTACAAAGACCATGTAACAAATGAACAGGTCAGCAAGAGGTTCTAGGAAGCTAGATCTAGCCTTAGGATCTCAAAAAATCTTACTGTAGTGAGGAAACAAAATTTTAGATGATAGGATCGTGTCCCGATAGTCAGGTCTTGCAGAAATCAACAGACGAGAGACAGTCAGAAGCAGCGGCGGAAGAGGAAGACAAAGAAGAGCTGGGAAGACAACATCCGAAAATAACTAAATTGTTTGTTTGTGGTTGGGATTTAACGGCACGTCAGCATGATAATGGCTATATTGTACCCAGCACGATGAGATATATTTACATGACAAAAAGACTGATCAAAGTACATATTTATTATAAAGTACAATACCGTGTGGACGATGCGTTTACGGGTTATTGTATAAGGAATATCAAAATGTGTATGAATAAATTTGGATAAGATGAGATTTGCCGATTCTCAAAGAGCAGTGGAAGATAGAGAAGGGTGGAGAAGATTATTGGGCCCATCTTCGAAGGCATCCTTGCGATATCGGCAGAGGTCAAGGGATAGGTGAAGTGAGGAGAGTGATTTTGCTGAAAGTACGAGACTGGAGACATTTGATGACTGGCCGGGAACTGAAATGTTACAATAGGGGGAGGGGGTAGGGGGTTAAAAACAAAAATGAGGAAGGAAAGGATGGATATTAATAGAAATGCAGTCATGGATAAACACGGGTGGGACGGATGTTGCCCCAGTGAGTTGAAGGCTGGGGACAGAAGATGGTCGAGGATGAGGTATCTGGAGATCGGCCACATGACCGAGAGAACATCGCTTACACTTGGGTTTGTTTCTATGGTGTGAACATGTCTGAGGGAATGCTCATCATTGGTCAAGAACTGCCTGTCATGAGCAGAGTGTGTGCATAGATCAGCGTGTGAGCGAGAATCTCTCATTGATATGTTGAAGGAAGAGAACAAGAGGAATGGAGAGAGTGTGAAGGAGAACCGGTGCATCAATAATATAGTACATGTACATGTAGTTTTTAATCAGTTGTAGCAAATGCAGTATAAGAAAAGTAGTAACTGCAACAACTGTAGCACTATGGGTAACTGCAAAACAAGGGTAATTTTGCAAGCATTATCAATAAAAGCAGCAAAATGGTTTTAGTACTTTTATAAGAGTAACAACAAAACTAGTTGTTGTTGTTGTTGATGTTGTTGTTGTTGTTGTTCTTGTTGTTGTTGTTGTTGTTGTTGTTGTTGTTGTTGTTGTTGTTTAGTATTATTCTCTTGTTATTATTGTTTATTATTATTAGTATTAAATCAACTGAGATTTTAGACATTAACGACAAGGACTTGCAATGTAGGCCGAGAGGGTATATTATAAAAAACAAGAAGAAATTATGGCAGTATCAAATTTATCTCAGACAAAGCTCTGAGTGTACTCAATTTTCACAGTTTCCAAATTTACAGGGATGGAAGTGTATGACATAAATTTTAGTACTGCCACTGCCAAAAGAATTTTAATTTGCCTGATTGGAAGTAGATGGTGAAAATGGAGTAGGGGAAGTTATCCTGTAAAAATTCATCATAGCAGTTTATTACATTTGGTGCTCTCCCTTGATCTTCAAAAAAGAAAAAAAAAGGGGGGGGGGGGGGAGGTCTGGAGGGGAGAGAAAGAGAGAGAAGATGTTTGGCTGGCTTGCCGACAATGTAATCAAAAATTGTTTTATACGCAATTCTACTGTTTTTTTCAATGGTATGAACACAGATTTATATCATCCATGCTCATCAAAATGAATGAAAAATTGCACCATACAGCATATTTATATCTAGACAGCTAGATGTCGTATCCCCCGCTGAGGCCCAAGGTATATAAATAGGTTCCTTTGCCTACACCTGCAGGCGGTGAAAGCCTGCTGTCGATGGAATGTCTCCCACGGAATGCCATCCTCGACGTTCTAGGAGTGACATCTCCTCTTTCTTTCCTTGCTCCTGTCTTCTGTCCCGCTCTTTTTCCTCTCTTCTTCTTGACGTGCAAACGTACCTTATTGTGTTTGGCGCAATATAGCAGTTCTTGACCAATGATGAGCATTCCTTCGGACATGTTCATACCATAGAAACAAACCCAAGTGTAAGCGATGTTCTCTCGGTCATGTGGCCGATCTCCAGATACCTCATCCTCGACCATCTTCTGTCCCCAGCCTTCAACTCACTGGGGCTACATCCGTCTCACCCGTATTTATCCATGACTGCATTTCTATTAATATCCATCCTTCCCTTCCTCATTTTTGTTTTTAAACCCCTACCCCCTCCCCCTACTATAACATTTCAGTTCCCGGCGAATCATCAGATGTCTCCAGCCTCGTACTTTCAGCAAAATCACTCTCCTCACTTCACCTATCCCTTGATCTCTGCCGATGTCGTAAGGGCGTCTTCAAAGCTGGGCCCAATAATCTTCTCCACCCTTCTCTATCTTCCACTGCTCTTTGAGAATCGGCAAATCTCATCTTATCCAAATTTATTCATACACATTTTGATATTCCTTATACAATAACCCGTAAACGCATCGTCCACACGGTATTGTACTTTATAATAAATATGTACTTTGATCAATCTTTTTGTGATGTAAACATATCGTGCTGATATGCCGTTAAACTCCAACAAAAACATACAAAACAGATGCCGTATAAGTGTCGCGATTATGAGACGAAATTGGTCATTCACACAGAGAACGAGCCCATGTGAAAAACTAGACTTTGCAGACTTCTCTGTGTTTGATCGTTATGAATGATTGCATGACTATATCAATGATCAGTCTGGAAGTCCAGAACTGGCTCAGTAGGTCTACGTTCCTTAGCATTTTCTAAATCAAATGATTTGCTTTGATTTTGAATGGATCTTTTAATCCTACAAAAGTCAGTCGAAACTGTTGAATTGGCAAGATTTCTACATTGACAATACAGTGTAATAAGTTCATGTGTAAGGCACCACAATTTCTGCTCTTGGGTGATAAAATGCGATTATCAGGTTTCCACATTGTATTACTCTACACTGTTGGGAAGGGAATTCCAATGCCAACTGTGATGAGAGAATTATTGACCAACTAGGTCCCTTAACATTTATAGGATTAAGGAAAAGGAGGGGGGGGGGGCCGGTGCTGAGAGTGATTTTTTGAGTGTTTAAACTACGAACTGTTTAAGCTTCAAATTCGGACTCAGCATGGAAAAGTGTGGATATTTGTTTTGTTTTGTTTTTGTTTTGCGTCCGGTCGCCATGACAACGTCGCCATACTGGATTATGTGACTTGAAAATTAGCTATTTTCGGAAACGTAAGGCTCCTGGAGTATAGGATGTAATCGATTGAAATTTTGTACATTAGTGAAATAGCTCTAGATCTATATAAAAAACAAAATTCGTTTATCTTTTGTTTACAGGCCATATAATGTTTGACAAATTTTTTAAATACATGTAGTTGGTTTATGGCGATTATCATGAGAGAACTTGAATAATGAGATCACGCTTCTATGTTACTATATTCAAGCCCTGATATCTGTCAAACAGTAGACCAACAGTAACACACAACACTTTACGTTATCAGTTGTGTCATCTGACCTGTGTACCCAGATCTCAAGACCAGCAAATACGCTCGATTACATTCGGTAAGTGACTATGAACTATCATTAGCGGAGGTAATGCAGAAGATGTAAAAAAAAACATAAGGAAACAAAGACAAGTACAAATAAAGCATGAGATTAAGCAACAGAAAGACAGTAACAACAAAAGGAAACAAAACTTTAAAAAACAACCAAATAAATAAATAAATTAAGGGAACAACAACAATAACAAGAACAATAACACCAAATAAAAAGAAAAGAGAATCAGGCGGTAATCAAAACGTACATATCTCCTTTTCCGTTAGAAAGTAAAAACAAAACATAAACGACCAAATACGGAACACCTCACGACATCAAATGAAAGAAAACAAATTAATATTTCATCAGCTAATAGAATAATATTTGTAATGTACCTATACGTTGTACGGCTGTATATCATGAGTTGGGCTCTCATTTCCAGGTTGGAGGTGAGGGCTGAAATCTTACAAGGATTGGCAAAGCGGTCTCGAGATAATTAGACATGCTGTTTGTGATACACTTCAAAATTCATGTGACATATCAACAGGCACATAGGATAAACCTGTGGACCTGGTCTCTCACAAGGAGTTCTTAGTGATGTCACGACCCAAAATAAGATTAATGATGGGCACATAAAAGGCGTTATACAGTGGGCCAAAAGTAGACAACAGTTGTTTAACAAGTTGTTTAACAAATTGTGTCGTATTTTAGGTCAAAACCATCCAAGTCATTCTTCTAAACCAGTTCAAAACCATTTTGAAAATTAGCAAGATCAAACTTTATTAATTAAATGTAAACAAATATTAAACTAATTTGATTGGAACTAAGAAATTTAACTGCAATAAACTGTTTTAAAAATGTAAAGTGCCTATCTACAAAGTGTTAGCCTGCTTTTGGCTCACCCTATGGATTGAATGATATGGCAGACGTGAGTATTCAAGAAAATGTTCGGTTGCAACGGTTCTCGCTTCTTTGTAAAGTCACCACTCTGGGCTTGTAGCCTAAACTCAGTTTATAATATTCACAATGCAAAATGACAGGAAATCTGGAAAATGAAACACTTTATTTTTCAAAAATAGGTTTCTGACAAACATGAACATCCTGGTTAGATAGAAACAAAAATAAGTTACGGATTATAAATTTTCTTTTCAAATAATAGTATGTTCGCTGAAGCGACAATCCCTTAGAGATTCTTGAAGAAAGAGATATAGTAAACATGTTTCATTACATTGTAACTGACTTTTTTTTAAAGAATGTTTTTTATTATTATTATTTTCTTTCTACAAAAATTGAGCGTCATCAAGTAATTGTGTACATCGTTTCTGGTCACTATGTTCGCAGACTAAAGGCTGATTTGGCCCTGTTATGATGTCATCACTGAAAACGTTAAAATTTAGCAACTCGTTTGTGAGCAGGAACACAGGCAGTGGGGAAATGCTGAATATGGGAGAAAAAAAAACATGTGGGACTCCTTGAACCGTCATTTCCCCTTCTTCAACTGTAGCAGTTTTCAATTTCTCAGCGTAACTCTTACCCCAGTCCCTCAGGGGATCGAACTGTGCATAGATCAATAGTGTAGATGGAGATAACTCCATATTTTCAGTGGCCGACGGGTTGAACTTTATATTGTCGGCAACTTCAGCGATAGGAAAGTCATACATCTTAAATATCGCCGCCATCGTTTCCGTACCCAAGACAGGAATATTTCGAAATCCCTCAAAAGATGAAAGATTGCAGTAGAGATCTCTTCCTGGATAAACTAAAACTTGAAAATCCAATTGCTGACACAACAGGCAATTTGCTCGCCAGAGCTGTCCAGCCACCCCCACTTTACTATAAGCACAACCGCCCCCAGTTTCCTTGTTGTCCAACACCCAGCGAGTCACGGTCAAGGAGCAAACTTACCCTCAGGGCAAGGCAGGAGACGATACTCCACACTGATGACCACAGCACCGCTGTTCTTGGACATCATCCGAACATATCCAGTGTATGTTTTCCTGGAGCCCAGAAGAAGGCCTCTCCATGAAAGAAGACACGTTTGGAGCATTGGATGGCTTTTATACTGTTACAGGTATACCATTTGCAATTTGATCAGAGGGAACAATTAATTCTTTGACAGATCCATCAAAAGGTGTCTTATCCTCGTTGAAAGCTTGGAAATGTTCAACATTCGCCTTCGCAATTTCAAACGAACGCTGTCCTAGAGATTCTACCCCAAGCTCCAGCATTTTTCTTGTGTATTAGTAAATTTCCCCATGTTTGGTATTGTTGTTGGCTATATTCTACCAAAATCTGCTTCACGGAAAAGTCAAAAGTAAAAATCTGCAGTTAGTTCAAGTTCAAATACAGCAACCCTCATGTATGAAAAGAAAAATTGCTTTGCTTCCTCACTGATTTTGCTGATGATAATTCGAGTTGACAAAAAATATTAGACTGCTTACTTGAGTGTTCATTTGGAATTGCCACGATTATTTATCGGCTGACTAAATAATGGTCATGGATAAACGAAACAATACAACACAAACCAACAAAGAAATACATGACCGAATTCGGTGTTAGATCTAGCTCCTTTCTGATTTCATATGTTTCCTTTGAACAAAAGTAGATCTAACACTAGATTATATAAGAATGGTAAACTGTAGGACACATTTGTAAGTATGCAATATTTAAGATTTACAGGGCTATGTGCATGTCTGTTCAGTGCCTGGCATCTATTCAAGCAATCATTGACCATCATTGTAAAAATAATAAAGACCGTCATCCATTTTTCTCATAAACTTTTTTTGCAGCGGACATAGACATCAGGTGTGAGATGTAATTCCAACAATTTGCCACATTTATTCAACCTAGACTGCAATAAAGGCAGGGTAAGC
The DNA here is from genome assembly GCA_039654565.1 of Peronia peronii. NCBI lineage: Eukaryota > Metazoa > Mollusca > Gastropoda > Systellommatophora > Onchidiidae > Peronia > Peronia peronii. The sequence continues at coordinate 4,903,208 of JBCEWB010000014.1, read as the reverse complement.
CACACCAGTAACAAAACAACATGGAACTAAATCTGATGACATGCATGCGTTTGCAACCACACCAGAAACATTGAATGTTGTGATACCGAGGGAGATTAATGCAATTTTATAAGCATCTTCACTACAGTGAGGATTGACACTGACAAGAACACTTCTATGGCTGATAGCAATCTGATTGTTTTAGAAAGAAGTCCAACGTTTCGAAGTGCCGTTATAGTACCCACCGACCGTCCTTTGGTAGAAGTGATCCAGTACTTACAAGAGAACCTAACATGTTAACATTGGCTAACCTTGTGCAAATATAGCGCCAAGAACATGAGAAAAGAAAGTATTCTAAACCACAACAATATTCTTCCAATGAGATTTAAGGAAGAATCACGGGGACTTAGCCTAGAGTTTTGCCTGATTTAAATTCATACAGTTTGGATAAACGAATGTCACCGTTCTTCAATAACTACTATGTGATAGCTTGTGATATGTGATAGTATTACTCATGCAAGAAACAAATGCTAAGCTGCTATTAGTGACAAAAGGGTAATTTGATTGCAGTCCAAATACATGTACATATAATTTGTGGAAAGGTAAAATAGTCTGACGTTTCACTTCGCTAAGATCTCGAACCTTTCCATTAATATTAAAGGATTTTGACAGAATCTTCCGCTCCTGAGTATGGCAAAAATAAATAAATAAATAAATATATCATCAAGATAGCTTGTCATTTAGACGATTATTGTGTTTTTAGTCTTTAGATAAAATGAAAGTGAAATTCAAACATGGCCACCTCCTCGCAGAATTGGCTCTCCTGTTGTTTTCTCTATTTTTTTTTTTTTTCTGATGTCAATCTTTTTGTTTAGGGAATAAACACCTTAATACAGAATTTAAAGAATTCTATGTTTGTCTTCGTAATTGCAACAGGGTTGAAAAGCAGATTAAAGAAGATAACCTGTTCTAAATGGCAACTGTAGATAACATTGATCATCTACTAACATCTCATTACTTCACTATTCACAGTCTCTGTAAGACCACGGCTCTGCTACTTAATGAAACAAGTGAAGATCAGCACACAGTCTATGATTCTACAAGTGTAAAATACATTATTAGCCCGTTCGGAGGCATATCAGTACACAACTGAACTGCTGATTTCACGTCAGTACGGAAAGACAACATTGTCTAGTCTTTGTGAACGAAGAAATCTGTCGGTCTGTGCTTATAACATCGCCTATAAAACTGAAATCGGGTCTTATCCCACCTAATAATTGTCTCTAACAATGGAATATCCACTTTGCTTTGCAAACATTAGTATGGTTTTGCAGTCTCTGGTTAGTCCCGTAAATTAAGTATCCTATTTAAAGCAGGGCATTAACAATGTCAAATCCGTCACATCAGTGTTACTGGCCCAAATCAAACACATATGTGTTGATTGCTAGTCAGAGTAACAGATCCAATAAAGTATCTCAGGGATATAAAGAGGTTACCGTACTGGAGTTATTGAAAACCCAAGGAATCCTTAAATGTGGAATGGACATGGCAATTATTTAATAAAAAAAAAAAAATACTGGAACTGTGGAGCAGGAAAAGTCAAAGCATGAGATAATTATGTAAAGATCCATTGCAATGTTATTTGTCTGTTAGTGAGATGCCATCATACACACATGAAGAATAATCAAGGAAGATGATAAAGAAACTGCTGGTTTGAGTGTCTGGTGTTGTGAAAAGAAAACCTCTAATTAATTTTTGCTGTTTGACATCTTCTTGTTCAAGAGAAACTAAATGTAATGATTTTGTGTCTCACTCTCATCATCTCACTGAAAGCTGAGGGTGAAAAGCAGACAACAATAGACAAAAAACTCTTTCTTTCTCTTTTCCATTCTTTCATTCTTTCTTTCTTTTCTCTTTTCTTCTTTGAATTTATTTATTTGTATATCTATTTATTTATTATTTATTTATGTATTTATTATTTATTTATTTATTCATTCATTCATTTATTTCTTTGTTTCTTTCCTTGCCATCATATTAAAGTAATACTGCCATAATTGAAAGCAGAGAAAGCTAACATATGACTATCAAAAAAAAAGAGGCGAGGAGGGAAAGAAATTGAGAAATACAGGGAACAGACAGGATGAGAGAGAGAGAGAGAGAGAGAGAAAGTACCCTAGAGAAGGTAACTGAGTAACGTGAGTAACTGAGCTGGAATTGACTTTCACTTTGACTTTTCTGATCTGTCCTATTGAAAGAGAAAAATACAGGGGACAAGACAGAATGAGAGAGAGAGAGAGAGAGAGAAAGAGAGAAAGTACCCTAGAGACCCTAGAGAATGTAACTGAGTAACGCGAATAACTGGGTTGAAATTGACTTTCACGTTGATTTTTCTGATCTGTCCTATTGTTCCAATTCTGAAATATTTATTTGTATTTAAATTTGTACTTTTTGAGACTTCAAAACAGCCCTTCATTACGGGAACCTCATGCATTTTTGCTTTGAAATAATAATGAGGAATATTATTTTCTCTATTATTATGCCCTCTGATCTTATATGATATTATATAGGGAAATATTAAAGGCCTTTAAAATCAACTTTTGGGTTATTTGTCAGGTGGTTCTATATCACAGGTTGTTACTGTTGGTCTCGGGGATGTCTGTGTGAAAAATGGTGCTTTCAGCCCTAATGTGCAGAACAATACCGCTAATTTACCCTGTTATTTTGTTAATTTGGCCAGAGATCAAGGCCAGTGAACTGCATTGATGTGTGACATCTCAGTGTGACGTCTCATTACCCGCTTAGATTAGACAGAACATCAGGACCGATATCTTGTACAAAATCTGCGTAGCCAATTGAGAGCATTGAAACAATTACATGTATGTCATGGCATAATGTAATAAGATGAAATCTAGAGAGTAGAATCATCTGGAATAAGCCGAGGGAGATAAGCGGGAGAGATGGAAAAACGAAGACGGGGAGATAGTAGACTAAATAAAGAAAGGGGGCACCGGAGATAGAGTAAGAGAGGAAGAAAGAGACGGAAGAAGTAAAAGAAAGAAGGAGACACGAAAGACGTTAATAAACGAACAAGAGAATGAGGAAGCGAAAAAAAAAGGAGAAGATGGGCAACAATGGAACAGTGATTACCCAGAACAAGATTTAGAAAGCAGAAAGGACTCATTTCGTTAAGTATGAAGTCAATACAATGCAAACAAAAATTTTGAAGAACTGAATGAGTCTGTTTCTTAATTGCTGCAGACAATGTGAAAACACAACAAACAACAGGAACAAACATAAACGCACAAATAAACAGTGAGAAAAAACAACAGAACAACAATGACAGCAAAGAGCCCCCCTCCCCCCCCCCCCCTATTTTGTTTCAGAAATAAAAAAGACATATATATATATAAACAAATTAAAGAAACAATTAAACAGAGGAGAAAGTCACTCGATGAATGAAGCAAGCAGGCCTCCTTTTGAAAAAGAAATTGAAAACAAGATAAACAACCGAAAAACCAAATGAGGAACAATTCATATCAACAATTGAGGCAAACAATATTTCATCTATTAACAAACTACTGATCTTTGTAATGCATACATACCTGTATAGTTACCAGGCGTCGGTTCCTCATTCCCAGGTTGGAAATGAGGGCTGAGATTTTACAAGGATTGACAAAGTGTTCTCGAGATAATTAGACTTACTGTTTATGATACACTTTAAAATTCTTGTGGGACATTAATAGACACACTCTTTGAATTGGTGGATCTAATCTCTTACAGTTAGTTTTCAGAGCTGTCATGATCTAGAGTACAGCTCATGTTAGGTATAGGCAAGGCTTTAGAGACTGAATGACATGGCTGACTTGAGTGTCCAAGAAAATGTTCGGTTGCAAGTTTTTGCTTCTTTGTGAACTCATTACCTTAGGCTTGTTGTTGCCTAAACTCAATTTATAATATTCCTAATGCGGGCAAAGCAAGATGACAGGAAATCTGGTAATCGAAAAGGAAATATTTTTTTTTTCTTTCAAAGAATAGATTCTTCACAAACACTAACATCCTGGTTAAATAGAAAAAAAAAACAACATTAATTTCTAGAACATGAAGTGCTTCTTTTAAGTGATACTTTCTTCTCTATTCTTTCAGAGATCTTCAAAGAAAAAACATGAGTAAAGATGTTTCATAATAATATAAATGATTTCTTAAAGTAAATCATAATATTAATAAAAGAAACAAAAGCATATCGTTGTTGGCCACAACTAGACTAGAGGCGGATTTCCGCTTGTTATGATATTGTCATTGAAAACGGTTAATGAATTCAGCTACTCGTTTGTAAGCGCCATCACATACACTGGGAAAAAAATAAACCATAGTGAAAAAACCATGTGGAACTCCGTGAACCATCATTTCTTCCACTTCAGCTCCGGCAGCTTTCAGTTTCTCAGCGTAACTCTTGCCCCAGTCCCTCAGGGGATCGAGCTCTGCATAGATCAACAGTGTAGGTGGAGACAATTCCAGATTTTCAATGGCCGACGGGTTGAATTTTGGATTGTCAGCAACTTCAGCGATAGGGAAGCCATACATCTTAAATATCGCCTCCATGGCCTCCGTATTGAAGGCACGAATATCTCGGAATTCTTCAAAAGATGGAAGATTGCAGAAGAGATCTGTTACTGGATAGGCCAGAATCTGGAAATCCAGATGTCGTATTTCATTGCTGACACAACAGGCAATTTGCCCACCAGAACTGTCTCCGGCCACACCCACTTTACTATTAGCACAGCCGCCCACAGTTTCCTTGTTGTCCAACACCCACCGAATCACGGTCACAGCGTCGTTGAAAGGAGCAAACTTATCCTCAGGGCAAGGCAGGAGACGATACTCCACACTGATGACCACAGCACCGCTGCTCTTGGACATCATCTGAACACATCCAGCGTGTGTTTTTCTGGAGCACATGACCAGACCTCCTCCATGACAAAAGACTATTATAACCGGAACCTTTGAAGGATTGGATGGCTTGTATACTGTTACAGGTATACCATTAGCAACTTGATCAGATGGGACAATCATTTCTTTGATTGATCCGTCAAACGGTGTCATATCTTGGTTGAAATCTCCGATATGTTCAGCATTCTCCCTGGCTTCTTCAAGCGAACTCTGAGACAGACGCTTTGCTCCAACCTCCAGCATTTTTCTAGTGTACTCATATGTCTCCTCATGTATGGCATATCTGTTGGCCATTGTCGCCCAAAGCTGCTTCACGGACATGGCGCAGATCTGTTCTGCCATAAACAAAGTAAAAAGTCCACTATGAGATGGTTGAAAGTACAGCACCTCTTTGTGTAAAACGAAACATCGCTTTGTTCTTCCTCACTTATTTTTTATATGACAGCTCACCTCGACAAACAAATTGTAAGCTATCTGAGATTGACTGTTTTTGTTGTTTTTTCTTTTTATTATTATTATTATGTTTATACGTTAACAAAATTTGGCCACAGAAAAACAGAAAAAAAACAAACAAACAAACAAATAAAGAACGACATCACCGATTTCACAGTTGAATCTGGCCCTTTTTCTAATTTCATGGGTAGATCTCATGCTACAGGACACATTTGTATCAGTATAAGAGTACAATATTTATATGACTATTTATCTGTTTGTTCAGCGTCTGACATTTATTCAAAGATTCAGTGACTGTCTTTGTGAATACAAGAAAGAACATCCTCCTATTTTTTCTGCTGCTGAAGCAGAAATCAGATGTGAGATGTTTGAATGTTATTTCAACAATTACAACAATTTTAACAACCAAGGTTTCAGATACTTTTGCACTATAGATGAATTAATTTGAACTTACCTATACTGTCGCGGCAAATACAGAAAGTGTCTATCAACGTATATTAAACAAAATGGTTGATTGCTCAGAATACCTTAACGCAGAGGTGCACTCCTAATGGCAATATTCTGTCTCGTCACTGACAGCCTTTTAAAGAGATATATTTGTTTCAAGACTTTGGCCAAAGATCGAGGCCATGGAACTGTAGCGGGGTGTGCATCTGATGAACGTGACATCTTGCGTTTGGCAAAGCGTCATGGCCACTATCTTGTATAAAATTTGTGAGACCTACTTATAGCATTGTGACAATATGTTATGTCTTGTCATAGAGTAATAGGAAGGAGTGGGATAGAATAAGCAACGGAAGAAATAGGAGAACATGGAAGAAATGAAAGGAATAAGGAGAGAGAAAAAAAAAAAAAGAAGAGGAGGAGATGGGATAAGTGAAGGAAGGGAGACAGGAGAGGTGGAGTAAGATAGAAGAAAGAGATGGAAGCAGTGAAGGGATTAGAGAGATAAAGAAAGAGTGAATAAACGAGAGAAAGAATCTGGAACTGAAAAAGAGAAGGCTGACAACAATGGGAAACTGATTTCCCAGAATAAGATTGGGAAAAAATGCAGGTTTCATTACCAGTACCAATGAAGCCTGGGCTATGCGATGAGAATGAAATTCACGGAATGAAAGAGTCTGCTGCAGTTTCTGAGGGTTCAAATGCAGTCTTTGTAGATTTCGCTTGTTTTCCAGGATCCATCTCTTGTCGATCGGCAAGCTACCCAAATTAGAGAAGAGTATCTCAGCTTCCAACTTAATTATTTCACTGGCAAGTTATTCGGTCAAATTTAGGAAACTGATCTTAATAGAACTATTTTCTGTCACAATTACTGTAGAAAGTATAGATGCTACTCATTAGATATGCAATCAAGAATGAGGGCAGGGGGTTGGTAAATGTCATCTTTTTTTACCTATGAGGTTTGAACGGGGCTTACGTGAAAAAGATTTGCCTTGAAGAAAACCTTGAAGTCGTCCTAATTCTGTCCTGCAAGATATACTGGCCACTCATAGGTCCAGATTTTGTTCTAATTTTGACCTGTGTGCGACCCGTGTGAGATCTATGCAGTTTGCGTGAATTCTTCTTCAGTGCCATATACTGGCAGATCTCATCTTGGGTCACAAGATGAAAAAAAAAAAAAAAACATATCAACGCACCAAGCTAAAATCTACAAAAGTAGATCTAATATTAAATCCACTTTAAAAAATGTTAAACTACAGGACGAATTTGTATCAGTATCAGAATACAATATTTATAGGATTATTTATCTGTTTGTTCAGTGCCTGATATTTATTCAAAGATTCAGTGACGATCACTGTGGATACATGTATTTAGATCATACCTTCTCTTCTCTTCTTCTCTCAATTGCTCTTGGAGGGAGGGGGAGGAGGCGCGGTAATCTCTTTGTGCCTTGAAAGCGCATTCCTTAATGATGACTGAACTGTTAGGCCAGTATGTGACATCGAGAGAACCTGCACTATGTGGTTGAAAAACGCACGTAAGGTAGAAGTATGTGACATATAACTTCGTTGTCATTCTTTCTTTCCTTGTCTTTAAATCCAGGTTGCACTGAGTTACCAAGTCGACTCCAAGAGCTAGTAGTTAGACTGCACTCCTTTACAAGTACAAAGGGGTCATTCACTCATTGTGATAGAAATCACAAGTAAAAGTTAAAAAAAAAAATCTCCGCTTAAAGGGGGGTGGGGGGGGGGGGGGTCCTGAAGGTGACTTTTTTTT
>JBCEWB010000014.1:4844540-4869961 GCA_039654565.1 Peronia peronii | reverse complement strand
TAGAGGTTGTGCCTCAGGCAAAGAAAGAAGAACCCCCCCCCCCCCCCCAAAACAAAATAAAAATAAATGAAAGAAAAAAAACAACATAATTTCAACAGAAAACAGGGAATCTTTGCTGAAGGTAACATTTCAATAATATAAAAATTTCAATAAAACAAGTCCAAAATATACAATACGTAAGAGACGTGGTGAATAAAAGTAATACTTTGAATGTCGGAAAAGAAAGAAACAAGGTAAGACAGTATGTTTTCCTTGACACTTTTTCACTCCAGTGCTGTGTCCAACAGTCTGCCCATATGGTTGTTGCTATTCTTTGGCTTTTTCAATGGTAACTGTCAGAACTCTGAACAATAAGCTTATTCCAAGAATGTTTCAAAGCTGTAAAAGAATAATCCTTAGAATCATAAATTACCGACCAAATAAACAAAATTATGTATGCATGCTTGAAACCCACCCCTTTTCTTTCCTACCATTTTAGGATTCTATGAATGCATTACTGACCATGGTAACTTGATCTTTGACTAAATGTGTCAACAAATAACTTAACAACTCAGTCTAGCAACACAAGATCCAACTCACTCCTGCAGTGGACATAAATATAAACGCACTAAGACATAGTATACACATGGCTTCCTACAAGTCAAATTATACATTTCCTTTTGGAGGTTATATCCCCGTCTATTCAGAGATATCAAGACTGATGTATAGACAAGATATACCTATTCAAGTCCTTGCGTATTCTACATCTAGAATTCAATGCAGAAGAGAGCTATTGTCTTACATAGCCAAGAATATTGTTTCCTCCTTATGGGAGATTGGACACACCACTGGAAAGATCTCCTTCAATGGGATGAAACATCTGTTTAGATAGCACCATCGGTAGAGTTTAAACTACACACAACGTAGTCAAGTAGTGTTTTTATTGATGTGAGCTCCACAAGACAGAATTTTTCTATTGCATAAATATGATCTATACACTAGTGGCTGGGGCCTGTGCACAAAACAGCAGGCATGTTGTACACACAGTGTGGTGGACCATCAGAGGGACAACAGACGACAACAACAACAGCAACAACAACAACAGTGACAACACTGACAACAACAAATAATAAAACAGCAATGATGACATGACATATATGGAAACCATGAAAAACATCGAGATGAAATTTAATAAAAACAAAAACAAAAAAAAAAAATTTATAAATTTTTCAACAAAAAGGTTATGATAATATTCCATAATAGACAAATATGACTCATGAATTTAAAAAAAAACAACAAAACATGACTGTGAGTGTATATATATATCTATATACAAGTATTATAAAGCTATTCTTGTTTAATTAACAATGTTTGATTTAAAAAAAAAAAGAAGAAAAAGAAAAAAAAAAGGTAACAAATTAAAATCACCCTATCTACTGTAAGCAAAGGAACTGAAAAAAAAAAATTGTGATCATTCTCTATTTAAGAGTACCATAGCTCTTTGTCAAAGACACTGTTCTACTCTATACTCTATCAGTTCACGTTAACCTATATCCATGTGTTTCTATTTCTGGTCTGTTCAGGTCCATATCACACTGAGATTCATTTGTCACCACTGAATTTCTGTGACAGTCTGTAGCCAACATACTTCATTTCCTCAAGCTTAAGCTACTTGTCACATGAACCATGTACTATTCATTAGAATTTTTATCAGAAGTCTGATCTTCTAATGACAACAGTTAATTTCCTTCCACCCCCTTCCGTGAATAGTGAATTTTACAAACTTGAGGAGTATTTTCATTTATGCATATTAAAGTTTCAGCAAATTTTCTTTCTCTTTTAGAATTCACAAAGTCAGGTTTCTAATTGTTCATGAAACACATATTGTCTGACAGCTTTGCTTCTCTTTATTTTCTTTTTATCTATTCATTTTACCCTCACATACAAAGTTAAATGATATGAAATATGTTGTGAAATCACATATCAATAGAGATGTAAAACCTTACAATGAATGCAAAATTCAACATAACAGAAAGTATGCATGATGTAAAATACCTCTGATGCTAACCAGTGGTTATTGACAGGTGAAGAAAAAAAAAGGCTTTAAAATTAAAAAGAACCAACAAACAAAACAGCAACAAAAAGTAAAGAAAAGTACAAAACAAGAGAAACAAAACAAAAAAAAAACAAAAAAAAAGGGCGTTGGGGCAAAAATAAAAAAATATTTATAAATGAAATAGCAATCTTTAAAAATTCACAAATCTAGTTATCAATGACACAGCAAATGGTAAAACGAAACAAAGTTTAAAACAAAAAGCAAAAAGGACTGGTGAAAGTCAAGAATTTACAAATAAAAAAACTGTTAGAAATACTCGAGAGTAATAACCGGTTTTTTGTCTTTTAAGATTCACTGGATTGTTGTTACCGGAACGCGCTGTTCAACAGTAGAAATAAATTACTAACAGTGATAATAACAAATTCTGCTCACCGAATTGTACATTTTTATAATTATTATTATAAAAATAGGGAAAGGGGAACAATGATCATCGTCAGCAGATAATGGTTCAATAAGTATATGAAACATCATCCTGGTCATAATGGTAAGAAGGGCTTAAAAATATCCTGCAAACATATTTAGCTGCGCAAATGGTTCTTCTTTAATTATGAGATATCCTGCAATGGAAATACATACACATACAAAGATCTGCTGATAATGACTAAATTTCAAACATGACAGGTGTCTTTTTTTCATTTTTTTTTTTCAAAAAGTTTTTATTATTTTTTTTTTTAAACAATCAACAAAGTTGTTCATTATCTATTAAACATTTGTAATTTGTAAACTGAAAAAAAAAAAAAGAAAGAAATGGGGGAGGGTGAGGGTGGCTAGTATATATTATACAACATACAATTACGAGAAGCTCACTCGGAATACATTAGATGAAGCTGTGTTGTATGTCTTGAATGGTTAAAGGCATCAATGAAAACATCCTGGGATATATCAAGAGGTCCATGATATCCTCTTCAAAACTGTTACATGTTTACACCGGCGGTTGTGATCTTAACTAGCAGATGGGATCTGGTTATCAAACGACAAAGATTTATGACATGAAAATTATTGTCAGTCTTTCAACTCATGCAGCATCAGCCATCATTCCTGTGTATCTCCAAGTTATATACTGTCAATTCTGACTATACTAATACAGTATCACTAATCTACACGTATCTTGAATTTTATCTCTCAACCAAACAATAAAAATGGTTTCAGCTGGTGCCAGAGTATTTACATGAAACATGCACATTTTCCAATCATAAAGCATTTGAATTTTTGGAGCTTAGAATGGTGTTTTCCTTGTTTCCAAGTTGCAAACAAAGCTAAGAACAACATGCTCTTAAACTGACTCGGTCTCAATGCACTTTCTCTTGTACAAACTTAGAAAGGTGTATCAGATCAAAAACTTGTTTTCAGCTATTCCAATGCCCTGAGCAAGACGGCAATAGAAATCGGCCTATAATATCTCTATTCTTCTGTCACTGTTCATTTTTCTTTTCTTTTCTGCTTGATAGGTCAAACTGTTAAGAATTAAATTTTTTTTTCCCATAATTAAATAAGAGACAAAACGAAACTGATTGTGCTCTCAGCACAAAGTGTCATAGGACCTACAGGGGGTAAAAATGAACAGTCTTCATCTGCACACTAGATCATATTATATATATGTAACAGCTGATTTCTTATTTATTGTTTTTTTTTAAAAAGATTTTGGGAAAGACAAAATTGCCTTTGTAAATGTCCTCTGGGCAGAATACAAGGCAGAGAGCAAAGGAATCAGTGACTAATCTCATGTCAATGGAAATGTGCTTTCCCAACATGTCAAACAACAGAAATGAGCAGTTGCAATCAATTCGGTAGACAAGACCTCAAAGCAAAACTGTTCCTTGTATCTCCTCTCCTACAGACTGACATATATGCTATTAGACCATCAAGCAATACGATGCAAAAGGGAAACTGGGCCCAAGATGCATCATATGCTTGAACAAAAGCCAAAAATGGTGATATTTCCTGGTGTACCAATTGATTTCTTATATATATATTCCCTAGTTTTCTTTGCCAAAATAGTTTATCCTTTTTTTGCTTTCAAGATTTTACTAACATTCATCTACCCTGCTACAGGCATCACATAACATCCTTTTTCAGAACATTGGACTGTATTTATAAGAGAATAAAAATTCAGTTTATAAACTATGCACAGAAAGTTCTACGACCTTGCCTATGTACTTGTCTCTTAAATGCACAAATTATATCCACATGGAAAGATTTCTGCTTTGACTGGGTTAACAGACAATAAACTGATTTTACCCGAACTTCCAACTGAATTATTAACGTCTTTGTTTCTCTTTTTGAGTTTATGTAAGTTATCGAATTTATTCTTTTTGCTAAATGACCTGAGACCAAGAAAGTTATTTTTCCAAATAGCAGAAATAAGAGAAAAAAACAAAACAATGTGACATAGAAACAGTAAAAAGGTAGCTACGCAATGGTGACAGGTTAATCTCATAAGAGAAGTCAAAAGTTGCTTTCTAACAAAAAATTCATTCTGACTTATGAGACATCAAACTCACCATGCAGAATAACTTCGTGTTGATATTGAAATAAAGCAACACAAATGGTTAATGACAGTTCTCCACATAACCATGATAACTTTCAAGTTCCATTCGGGGGGAGGCAGAGTCACCTTTTTGAGAGACTGATTCAGCCAGTCAAATGAGCAAGCTTTGTGTGACATGGCCAGGACATGTAGCAAGCCTTTTCTTTTGCTCTCTATTCAGCAATGCAGTCAATAATGCTGATGTTGCTTAACCCCACAGTTGCTAGGCCCCTGACAAGTGAAATTCTATCTAAAAAGTTTGACTGTGTATCTTTAGAATTGAGCAATTGCAAGCTCTACTCAGTGACAAGGAAGGTCTTAATAACAGTTTTTTTTTATCCATCATGAAATGACTGACAGATGGTCACTGATTTACACAGAAGATGATAATGAGATGTCAATGCCAGAGATTTGGCACTTATAAGGATTAATCTGACTGATCCACATAACACTTTCTGCATGGTGACTACTCTCTTTTCTGGTGCTGTGAGCTGACACCTTAGCCAGCACTGTCTCAATCTGACCAGCACACATTATTTGCTTTGTGTACAGCATGTGGGCAGGTAACTAGGCTAATGCTGTTTTAGACTGACAGGCAAAATTACAGGTAAATGAAAGAATTACATGAATGGCATGAACAGAGCAAAAGTCTGTCATGGAGAATGGGAATGAATTATAAAAAAAAACAAAAGTTAATGACATCTACTTTTAAATGCATCAATAAAGGCCAGAAAGAATGTAAAAAAATTAGGTTTTCTCGGCCAGATCTTTTTTTTTCCGATTAAAACTAAAGAGTGAGCTGGATCGTGGTGAAATTTATGAGCTATGCTATGTTAATCTATAACCTCAGAATCCTTGCCCAGCTTGTTTGATTGATGTAAGCAATGAAGAATTTTTGCTAGAATCATATTATAATATGATATTAATGATGGTTTATGAAAAACAAAAAGAAGTTACAGACATGCCATATGATAGATTTGAAAACTGAAATTTTCTCTTGTGGATGAATTCTTTCTTTATCTGCCTTTGAGGATTGTCAGCAAATATCGGGAAGTTCTTTGGTGAGAGGTAAACACAGCCGCCCTATTTGTGCCATACGAACATGCAGATGACGAAAGTAGAACCAAGCGAATATACATGCTTGCCATTTGTGATTCAACATGACTGATTTACAGAGTAGGCCCACCCATTAACATATAGCTTGAATTTCTACTGGACAGAATGAAAAAATACTAAAGAAAACCAAAGAAATGATCTTCAGTCCTCTTCTTGGAAATGACACGTTGTTGTTTATCAAGATATTTACCATAGTATTAGTTCTGTTAGAGTTTTTCAATTTGTACACCCTAAAACTGTCATTCTTTTTCATTTGATTATTCAATGATCCTCTATATCTCTTGTTACAGATCTTTGCCCACTGAATGCTTTCAATTTCTCACCTGGCAAAATAAAAAACATAAGGTTCCGTAAAGAAACAAAAACACAACAAAAAAACTTACTGCCCTTCTGCTCTCTGAAAAGAACAGACTCACGGATGCCTTATATGAAAAAGTTAGTGATTTATATTGCAATATTCCTGATGAATGATGCATGTAAGAGATAAAAACTATGCTAAGTTGTTTACTCATTTTTCTTTCTTCCCAGTAGAAAGCAAGCATTACAGCTCTCATTGGTGAAAAAACCTTTGTGCTTTAGTCATTCAAATAGCCTTCTGCCAATTCAATGTAGACATTTATGACAGCATATTTGGACTGCAGTGTACCAATATTCCAAGTAACATAACCAATAATTCAATAAATGTACATGTTACATTTTATTATATTAACCCATCAATATTTCAAAATTCTATGAGAAGTCTGTTGAAAATGCAAAACTATGCTGTGTCAGTTATATACGACATATTAGAAAGCCCAACTGACTGTACACACAAAGTAAACTGGGTGTGAAAATTAATACATAATGGGGAGAAATCAAAATGATGGTGTCACTATTCCTTAATGACTTCTAGAGTGAGTTGTTACTATTAAGCAGTAGACACAACCATGCAATTGTAGAACCAAACTAATAGGTGACCAAAACAAAAACAAAAAAATTAAAAAATTGCTTCAATCTACAGAATAGGTAAAGACTGAAATTTAAGGGGAGAAATCTTAAAAACCAAAGCTCGATGATAACTGTACTCAACATATGACACTGATGACATGCTTGTGGCAAAATGTGTCAAACGAAGAAAACGACTACCATTTAATACAAACATAATGAAACAACACTTGTGTGGGAAGGGACTTGGAAGTCCAGTCAAGCCTGATCACTGGCGACAAACCTAATAAAAACTATCCAGACTCCATAAAACTTCTGCTGATTTGTGAACAATAAGAAACTGCTGTTCTCATTCTAATCATGATCCTTTATAAAAAAAAAATAGGTATGAAACATATATGAAAATGCACAAAATAAGGTTTTCATCATCTAAAATGGAAACTCAAATCCAGACATTCTTCTCCTGCCACAAAACAAGTTAAATTAATACACTCTGATCTGTACAAATTTTGCTTGACATATGTCAATGGTTGCTATCTCTGTTTTTTTTACTGTAAATCTTTTCAATGACTGCCTAATGTTATCCAAACTCAGAGATACTTCAACTTGAAATTCTATAAACTAAGAACTATCGATTGTTACACATTCTTGCTATTTACTGACATATATTTAGATGATGATCTGTCTGCAATAAATTATTTGATTGACTAATTTATCAGTATAGCTTACATGAAATAATTAAATTATTCCTTTGTATTGCGTCTTCTCAGAAGTTTGCCTATGTTCTTACCATCCATATCATTATGGCTAAAGTACCAACATAAACAACTGTGCTTAGATAGCAACAAAAAAAAGTGTCACTTAATTGTCTCTTCCTTAAAGCCACAAAAAAAAATTCAGTATCACTTGGCACAGACTTGAAAGGATCTTTGCCTCTATCAACGAAAATGACAACTCAAGTTCTCATATATGAAATGAAGCGATGAGACGTATTGTAACACCCAATGTGTGCCAAACTTGTTTGGTCTTTTTTTTGTTGCAGGTAAAGGACTACCCAACCAGGTGGTGAAAATGATGAATTACAAATATTACAGGCATAGTATCTGAATAGCTAATTACTGGAACAGTTAATATAGAAATTTCACTCCACGATAAATAATAAAAAACAATGACACTAAAACAAACTGACTTATGTGCAAAATTGTGATTACAAACACCATACTTAAACATTTTATGTGCACCCCCTTTAAAAAAAACAAAAAACATAAACACACACACAAAGAACTAAAATCAAGCACAAACACAAATATATGAGCAAGTTAAAAAAATAAAACAAAAAAGGACAACAACAGTGACATTAAATGACAATTGTTTGTATATGATGAACAAACAACAACAAAGTATAATAATCATAAAAGCTAAACATATCAAGCCAATGTACACAAAGAACATCTGGACTGCTACTATCTGAAGAAACCAACAACCATAATGTGCATGGAACAATGTGTAAGTCTGATAATAAAACAACAAGCGCAGGTCTCCTAACCACCCTCAACAAGCTCTAACTAAGAGAGTCACAGTTTATGATCACAGCTGGGGAATTTTCTTTTCTCCAATCGGTGTAATTCTTGCATTTTAAAAAAAAAAATTGTAAAAAAAAAAAGGGAAAAAAA
This sequence comes from Peronia peronii, assembly GCA_039654565.1. Taxonomy (NCBI): domain Eukaryota; kingdom Metazoa; phylum Mollusca; class Gastropoda; order Systellommatophora; family Onchidiidae; genus Peronia; species Peronia peronii. The sequence continues at coordinate 4,861,626 of JBCEWB010000014.1, read as the reverse complement.
TGGTGAAAAAAAAATATGAATAAACTGAATATACATGTATTAAAATAAACTTTGTTTGCTTGTTTTTTTTTCTCTCAGATGAAAAAAAACAACAACAAAACAATGTCTCTTACATGTGTTGAGTGAGAGGAACACACCCTTCGTCATAAGCCTTGTAGTCTCCATCTGGAAGTTTTTCTTTTCTTCCAACAGATGTGGTATGTTTTTTTTTTCGTAGTAATGACTCTTTCACAATTTGTGAAAAAAAAAAAAAAAAAGAAGAAGAAGAAGAAAGGGTTTAAAATAACACAAGGCACTGCCTCTTGTCACTTTGACGCATTTTCTGCTCTCATGCTGACATCTAGCCTTCATAGTGTCTTGAACATCCATGCTTGGTCTGTGTCAAAGTTAACTGCTGTTTTTTTTGCACTTATTATGACAATAGCACCTCAAATCATAAATCGTGATGGTATCACTGATCTTTTTCACCAAGACTGATACTAGAAGTAATTGAAATGTGATAGGTCTTCACTTCAGTTCAATTAACTATTTATGCCAGATACAGTCATTTTGCATAATTCACGAAATTCTGAGTCAGAGCTTATTAGATTTTAGTTATTTCAGTTACACCGAGGCTATTACAGAGAAAAATTATCCCAAAGGTGGGGCTATCAGATTATTAACATTCAGTATTTACTGGAACACAGAAAGCTATTTTTCTGGCTTAACCTTAAGATTCTGACAGAATGTGGGCAAAACCATCAGAAAGTTTTACCGTCGACAGTGATATGATCTCCTTTTCACATTTCTTCTACTAGATGCTTTGTCTATGAAAAAAAAAAAAAAGAAAAAAAAAGAAATAATAATTTTGAACTGTTCTCATGGTTCCTTGTTTGGAAAAAGTCAAGAAAATATATGTGAAACGTAACTTCCATGATCATTCACTGGGGAAACTTCAACTGAGAATTCATGTCTTTTAAATTATCAGCATGCCACAGATTCATCAGATGAGGGGTCACAAAGAAAACACACTATCGAATAGATTGCATCTATGTTTTTCCTCTTATCTCTTAGAATTCACAAATCCCACTGTTCTTGATTCAATGTAATAAAGTACATTAATATAGTGCGTCCCTCTCAAATCAAGAATGCATCTCCTCGTGACCATATAAGCAGATCAAATGCCATTTTTTCACATGACAACTATATTTTGTATTGGCCATGGAGTCCTTTCCGTCTAGCACCAGGCTTTTTATCAACAAGGTTTCTGGTTTGTATACATGCACAAGCAAGCACACACAAACTTTGAGTATTGCCCTACTCCTCGGCTATCATCATTCGGGTGCCATCGAGTGCTGTGGATGTGGCGGTTGCGGGTGCTGGTGGTGTGCTGGCTGGTGCTGAGACGGATGTTGGTGTGGGGGCTGGGAGGGATGCTGTTGTTGCGGGTGGTGGTGCTGCTGCTGTTGCTGCAGCCGCCGCCGTTCACCGGAAGAATTGTGTGCATCCAGCATCTCCGTAAGCAGATCACAGAATGTGACGCAGCCCTCCAGTTTAAGCCGCTGGAAGTATGTAATGCCCCGCTCGCCTGCCTGACGTATGTGGGTCAGTAGCAGCAGAATGGACGGTGCATGTCGCCAGCTACCATAGCCCTGATGGCGTCCGGCAATCTCCATGAACACATCCAGGATTACCTGTTTCATCTCCTGGATCTTCACAAAGCTATCCAAGCGACGCACCTCTGGGGATGGGTCAATGAAATATACATATTAGCCCTAGGCTAAATCATTCAATGTGAAAAAAAACAAAAAAAAGCCTAATCTATTCAAAGGTTAATGAGGACTGATGGCAACAGAAAACAATAAATAAAAAAAAATTCCTGTCACTACTTATATTTACTGGCACTGTTAACCTGTCACACTGTAGTGACAAATTACATAGCAAAGGAATGTTATGCCACACCTTAACACAGGTGACTTGTTTTCTGAATCATACACTGTACAAACGAGATAAATGTCTGAATCAAGTTAAAAAAAAAAAAAAAAATTAACCCAGAAATTAAATCCTGCTTCCTGTAAGCAATCTTTAAAAATTTAATTGTTATAAAAATAAAAAAATCTTTTCAAACATTGTCACAATTTATTGAGAGAAAAACAAATAAAGATAACATACCTGTGAAGACGACAAAAATAATTTAATGTAATTATACAACTCATTGAGTTTATTATCTATATGGGAAGATATGTTTCCCAGCCAATCAGAATGAGTCTATGGTCAACTTTTCTATCAAACTGAATTACTCCTATCATATAAAACCTCAACTGATACATTTTCATGTGGTGAAAAAGTTTTCAGCAAACTTGACTGCAGCCAAAAATATTACAAATTAAAGAGATAGGGGAGACCCTTCAGCGCTGGCTAAAATCAGGAGCAAAACTGGCAAAAATGAACAGTTTAGCAAATAAATCTGTACATTTACCTTACAATACAATTACAATCTCCCCATAAACCAATATTTTCATTCAGAAATGAATGTTCTTTCTATTTCTGCATACAAAAACATCGATATCATACTGCTTTTATCACATTCAACTCCTGATTTTTTGGTTCAAGTCTAGCAACTCATTCTGACTAGCAGTGAGACACATAGGATACAGCACTGAGAGCTTACCTGCATTGACTAATACTGTAGCCTGTAAAAGAAGTAGTTCCTCCTTGTTGAGGCCGTACAGAACCATCTGTTCTGAGACAGCAGACACCTGCTCCAGCACATCTCCCATGCCAGTCAATCCCCACTGTTGTCTGCAGACAGAGAGACGAACACACAATCAAGTAAAACTTTGTTTACTGGCCTGAGGTACATGGCACAAGGTGCAAACATGGGAAGGCAGTTCCAGAGACATACAGCCAAATCAAACTTTGTTTACTGGCCTGAGGTACAAGGTACAAAGTACAAACATGGGAAGGCAGTTCTACAAGCAAGTCAAACTTTGTATACTGGTCTGAGGTACATGGCACAAACATAAAAAGGGAGTCCCAGAGACAAGCAATCAAGTTAAACTTTTGTTTACCGGCCTGAGGTACAAGGTACAAACATGATAAAGCAGTTCCAGAGACATACAATCAAGTCAAACTTTTGTCTATTGGCCTGAGGTACAAGGTATAAACATGAACAGGCAGTTCCAAAGATAACTAAGTCAAACTCTGTTTACTGGCCTGAGGTATATGACACAAGGTGCGAACATGGGAAGGCAGTTCCAGAGACACACAACCAAGTCAAACTTTGTTTACTGGCCTGAAGTACAAAGTACAAACATAGGAAGGCAGTTCCACAAGCAAGTCAAACTTTATATACTGGTCTGAGGTACAAGGTACAAACATGAAAAGGCAGGTTCCAGAGACATTCAATCAAGTCGAACTTTTGTTTATTGGCCTGAGGTACAAGGTACAAACATGAAAAGGCAGTTCCAAAGATAACCAAGTCAAACTTTGTTTACTGGCCTGAGGTGAACAGCATAAGGTGCAAACATGGGAAGGCAGTTCCAGAGACACACAACCAAGTCAAACTTTGTTTACTGGCCTGAGGTACAAGGTACAAACATGGGAAGACAAGTCCAGCTGCACCAGTAATCCATGATACAAATTTGTCTACATAAGAAAACAGAAAACAGAGTTTGATGTAAAGCTAACCAGGTGCCTTGGGCTATGACACAAAGAGTATGGTCTGTGGCCCAAAGTCTCATGGAGAAGATTGAAAACACAGCTGGATGCAAAATGAAACTGTGACTTGGCTTGTGATACACACTGTACACAGAAGGGCAGAAAACAAAGAACAAAGATAGATGTACATGGGAAGGCAAAAAATACAGATGGAAGCAAAAAATAAAGCATGTGCCTTAGTCTGTGATATAAAGCGTACGTGGAAAAGCAGAAAACAAAGATGGACATAAAACTAAACCACATGTCTAGGCAAGCAAAGTGTACATGATAGGCTAGACCAGAGAATAACAGTTTTCTCTGCCATTATACATTCTAGAGAAAAGCATGCCAAATGAAGATGAAAGACAGCAATCTCTGCTGCACATGGCAATTCTGATGCACTGACATTAAAAAAAAAAAAAAAGAATGAATAAAGCAATAATTCAATAAATATATAAATAAAAACATAATAAATAAACAAACAAACAAATAAATGGATGAATGAATAAATAGATAAATAATAAAGAAAGAAAGAAAGAAAGAAAGAAAGAAAGAAAGAAAGAAAGACAAATAAAAACAAACAAGCACTCTCCAGAAACACTAAAATTCAGGTTCTTGATAAGCGTAAAGTGGATTCATCAAATATCATCATCTGGTAATCAGCTCTCATTATTACCAAAGTATTTCTTCCACATAATGCAGATTCAAAATAACAAAGTAATCAGATGCTTTGATTACAGTCATGTCATGAATAACTGGAGACACCTCCTTGAAAAAACTGTACCTTTCTAAATGGAAGTCTGGGGCAAATACCAAAGTCCGTCCTTCGTACTCCATGGATCGGAAAGCACAGTTCAGCAGCAATAGTTCCATCCAGCAACATTCGATGAGATGGACTTGGTCACTCAGTGTTAGGCAGGTGTAACCTGCAACATGGGAGGAAAATTTGTCATGAACAGAATCTCACCACATTTCACACATAAGGACAATTCAACATTATTTGATCAGAGAAACACTTCTGCACAACCACAACTCAAATCATATTTAAATGATTTTTCAGGTCTAAAAAAAATCAAATAAAAGAGAGAGAGAGAGATGGAGCAGTAATTTTTTTTTTACATAAATATGACAGAACAAACTGAAGAGTTTATGCCCTGTTCAAATCAACTTCTCATTTCATTCAAAAATAAACTTCATATTTTTAGATTTTTCTTTTCTTGCTATGCCCATGGAAAGAGATTCTATTCTCTCCTTCTTTCTCTCTCTCTTTTTTTTTCAATTTCACTCTCTCTACTTTCTGTGAGAAAAACAATGCAAAGATAAAATACTTGCTCCCTTCAATAACAGCATGGTCAAGAACACCAATGTTCAATAATAAACCCGACAATTCTCATTCTCAATGGTTCCAAATTAAAATCAGTATAACAACTACAGTTTAACGTGTGGCCAGTGTCAGCAAATGAAGTAGTCGGGATGTCGGATTCAGGATCAGAAGTTCCAGGTTTGGACCTTAATAGGTCTTGACATTTTATCCTGGGGGGAAAACAATTTATGCACCTTTTTTGACGTGACCCATGTTAAATTGGGCACCTTACTATACAAAGCGAATGATGTTTGACTGAAGAAAATCGGAGTCCCAAATAGACCAGCTGCCTTGTATACTTCCCCGAGGGCTGAGAACAAATGCAAGTATTTCCACTGGATCTGTCAGTGTAATTTTAGATTGTAGAGCGCTTAGAGTTTGTATTTAGGGGAAAAAAATGTTAAATAAATGCTCTCTATTATCATTAGTACTACTATTTGATACAGCATGGACTAGGTTTTGCCTAGTGTTGATTATATTAAAAAGGATATTGAAACTATATTTAATCATCCAGTTTTCATATGACAGTTCACAGCAGTTTCAACAATTTTGTTCACCCTGTGAATTTTGTTTGGATTTACTGGAAAATAATTTGGCCGCTGTTTTAAATTCAGTTTCACATGTTGTTTCTACCCACTGACACACTGATGCCTCAAAATTGATCAATGCACTTGTTAACTTGCTGTAGACACATTCAACATTTGGACTAACATGATATTTTGATGCCTCACCATGACAGGCAGGCATATTAATGATTCCGGAATATAAATAATCATGAACTATGGCTATCTGCACCTTTAACCAACTCCTACTGTGGTCTCAGATGCAGCAGCAATGGCAAATGCGCTAGCCTTAAAAAGAACACAGAGAAGAGAAAAAAAGCTTTCCAGGACACTATTCTTACAAGTGAATGTCTCATTTACTATATTTCAGTTCTTTTACCTTTATATTTCGTCATTCGTGGGCCGAACAAAAAAAGCTTTCCAGGACACTACTCTTAGAAATGGATATCGCATTTACTATATTTCAGTTCTTTTACTTTTATATGTATGTTTCGTCGTTCATGGGCCGAACAAAAAAAGCTTTCCAGGACACTACTCTTACAAATGGATGTCTCATTTATAATATTTCAGTTCTTTTACTTTTACAGAGTCTCACCGCCTATTGTTGCTTACTGGCGAAAACCGTGTAACTGCAAAGTTAGGTCAAATCTTTTTTTTTTTCCCGCTTGAATTGTAGTACACCTTGTGTTACAAACTATGTGTAAATATCTTGTGGAAATGTTCTTTAGAAATGCATAAATTTGCCCTGTGGTCTGATCACACTTGGCTCCCATTTGGTCTTCTGTAGCGTCCAAACCATGTAGGCTACTTGCAAGAAGGTAACAGAAAGCTATTTTCTTGCTACTATTCATTTTGCATTTGACAATACTGTTTTGATTCACATTAAAAAAAAAAAATAGTTCGAATAAGTTAAAAATGTTTTATCTACACACAGTTCATTCAGTACTAATTTAATCAGATGTTACTTTAGGGGATTGTAAGTTACATGTTACTCAATTACTGAGTATAAATCTGGTCCGGGGGAAAATCTCTCTAGTCATACCAGTTACGTGGTTTCCATCTAATCTGTAAGACAGGTGCTGAGATTGGTCAATGTTCAGACCTTTGATCATATTGGGCTGTTAAAATGCCTACTTCATTTAAGTGTCCCTCCTTTCTCCTCTCCTGTTCCTATGCTGAAATATACCCCACCACAACAGCTTGCATCTCATTAGACATCAGCTGTTGTCCCAGACCACGTGTCACCCCACATGTTTCTTTCTTGTGCCATAGTAAAATGTAAATAAGGCAAGGTGCATAAGAGAGATTACACAAACCATGATAAACCAAACAAGTCAGCGCTCTGTACAATGTAAAAACCACTGGGCACAGACTGAAATATCAAAATTTTTGGAACACGTGGCATGAGTACTATTTACAGCTTCCCATCAAGCCTTATGTCTAATTTATTAATCACAGAATAATGACAACAAAGTCTTAATGAATGATAAAAACCTGAACCTTTGGCAACAGGTTCACATGGTTGTTGCCTGTCATATTTTTTTATTTAAAAAAAAAAAATAGCTGTTCATACTGAAAAGCTTTCTCTCTTTTTCACTCTTTCAAGTCTGATCATAATAGAGTGTTACAAAACATTTAGCCATGGCAAATCAAACCTAATACATGTAACATGTCTATGAAGCTGACAAAAAACTGTCGTAAGTCCATTTGTGGGCTGTATAAATTTTCAACACTTACTGCCAATATCCACACTGGTGTGACTGGCTCAATCAGTACTAAAGAACAGCTGAAAGCCATTCCTATTGGCCCTGATTTAAAACTTTTTATTTTACAATCACAACAAAATGTACAAGATAAAAGAAACAAAGATCTATTGGCCAGTGCTGACCTTTATGCAAACTTGTTAATTAAAAGCTATGCCCCTGGTTGTAGATCACTTCAACACTAAAACTAATAAAACTAAACAAACATACACAGTAACAAGTAAAAAAAAAACCAAAAAAATCTTTTTTTAAATGCTCCTGTTAGAATGTCATTTACTGTTTAGGATTGTTCTAATGTAATGGACTGCAGTGACATGATAAAAATCGAGATCTAACTTAGACACTAAACCCGATCAAGCAAATTAACAATCTATTAACATTAAAACACTGTCTGGACCTCCTCAGAAACAAGACCATATGGCCCTGATATCCAACGCACTAACATCGCAAACCGTGTAACTAACAGGCACATCAGTTTGCAACTGATCAGCTGTATTGTGTGCTGATAAACTGTGTAAGTGGTTGACAGAAGAATGGGCGCAAACTGTGTATCTGCAGTCCAAAGTCATGAAAATACCTCAATAAATTTCCATTACTATGGTCTATCAGATATGCCCATTTATGGCCATAGTACAAAATAACATGATTCTGGACAACATGGTAATTGCGAAACAGTTTTCTTGCTTCTCCTGTGAATACCTGTTTTGTAGTACATTTTGCACCCGACAGTGACAATATATACAATATACAAAATATTTTTTCTCCACACAGAACAACAACAAAAAGAGTAGAATCTGTGGGCAACGGCAGATAAAGATGTCATTTATATATATATTTATAAATATATTTTATACACACACACACAGGCATACACTCCTAAGATAAAATAACAAGTAGGCTATATATTTTTTTTATTGACACAGAACTATGTCCCCAACAATTTGACAAATATCTGTAGAAGCACAGTGAATGTGGGATATTCTCACTCCCAGTGAGTGCCAAGTTAGTGCAATGAAGATATTCTTGTGTACACTAATTTGTTCTCTCATCCCTCCAAACTATTTCGTTGTTTTCGGCTAATATGAAAATAAGTAAGCTGATCTTTTATGGGAAAGATAAAATAAAAAAGAGGAAAATTCTTCAGGTTACTGTTCTTGCAAATTAGAGCCGTTTTGCTAATGTCATGCTAAATGATATCATATTCTTCCAAATCTGTAATTTTTTTTTAGACAAACTACATTGTTTTTTTTTTGTTTGTTTTGTTGTGGTTGTAATAGTTGGACAGAATTATCTCTTCCCATAGTAAAGCATTATCCTTCCCACTCCCTTCTGTTCACAAACCAGAGTGAGCTACACAAATAAAACTGGAATAAATTGACTGGTCCTATAACACCACCTGTGGCGACAAATAATATCATTTAGTGTTTCAATGGTCCAGCAAATGACTCCCAGTGCAGATGCAAGGTTGAGTGCAAGAAAGGTGTGGGGAAGAGATTGGGGGGAGGGGGGGCTAAGAGGATAGAAAAGGGAGGAGAGAGAGAGAGAGAGAGAGAGAGAGAGAGAGAAGGGAGCGAGAAGGGGGTACAGACATTGAATGAACATAGAGTGGGGCAGGGAGGATAGAGGAGCGAGGAAAGAGAAAAAAGAAGAGGTAGAGATTTAGGGGGTGAGAGACAAAGAGAGCGGGAGAGACAGAGAGCAGTGACCTACCTGGGACATGTTTAGCCCAGTTGATCAAGTAGACGAGCTCTCGGTCAGCCAGCTTGATCAGAGTGTTGAGTAGATGAACTCGTGTGGCTGGCAGACTGTGGTTGTGGTAACTCTCCAGCACGGGCAGGTCTGCCTTCTGGAGAGCCTCCAGTATGGATGCGCTTCTTGATCTCTTGGCAGCCTACAGAGTGGGGGAACAGGAACAGGGAGAACACGGACATAGTCAGTCCTGGATTAACTATTTGTTATAGCAAATATAAGTGAGCATGTAAAGCCTCAAGACTGGAGGGTTTCTTCATTCAAGACTGGAGGGTTTCTTCATTCATGTCAAATTTACTAAGTGTCACAATGCAAATATGTTTTAGTTAAACAAAATACTAACCTTTAAAAAGAAAATTTTAAAATTATAATTCACCATATATACTCTTTGATACCGCTTAGTCTCCTAAAGTTCTGAGTTCTCTCTTGGTTGTAGGAGTAGCAGTGTATGTTTTGCATAAGGATTTGTACTATAACTCAAGACAAATATCAGGATAAAGAGGACAATGAAAGTGTCTGCAAGCTGTTTTGTTATTCACATCTATGTCAGAAGTTGAGCAGTCATTGGGACACTTTGGTGAGATTACAAAGCAAATTTATATAAACATTCCTTTGCTCCTCTTGTGCCAAGCTGTCAAGAAAAAGTGACCAACTGTTTTGTCTGTGTTTAGTCAACACATGTCAAAGAATCTGCATTCCTCTGGGTAAATGTAACTAACATCATTCCTTTACTGAGAGCCATGGAAAATCACTTTCCCTACTTCAGTGAAGATCATTTTCCAAAATTAATAGTCACTTACAAAAAAAAAAAAAAAAAAGAAAGGAGTCACAATGCTTCTGTCAACTATTATTGAGCACATTGCATGGAAGAAAAATATTTTCCTTTAGTACTGATTTCATATGCTCACTAACTCCTTTGCCCTCAATATGAAACTAGATATGTGACAGATCTGAGTATACTGAACACATCTTGAGTAATGTACCACTTGTCTATGTGATTTGGGACATCCTGCAGGTTTTGATTGCATATTAAGCAGAGGGAGACAAAAATGAGTCCTAAATTCCCTCTCGTTCTTGATATGTACAAACATTTTGTAACAGTACTGAGACTGGCAAGAGAGAATACCGAAGACATAAGTGGTTCATTTATTGCACTGAATATCTCAGACATGCTTGAGCAATGATTTCTATTGGCATCAGCGATGTTGTAGATAAAGATCTTCAACAGACCAAGCTAAAAAACACCTGCAACATGCGGGATTTATTCAGAAATGACTGCATAGGTAATTGCTTGGCACAAGTTTAACAAAAAAAAACAAAAAAAAAGGAGCATGATTCATGAATATGCATATAATGCTAATTTATCTAGATCCCATCTGCCTAATACAATGGTCTCTATACTTTTATGTATTCACCATCATGACATTTTTTTTGTTTTTGAAAAGCATCACAATATAATTTTCAGTCACTGGCACAAAGGTATTCACAGACACAAAAAGCTATATGTCTGAAGTCACTGAATATCTCAGCTTCTGAAGTTACTAGATCTATACCACAGAGACTATATTTAAGACTCACTGGGATAAAAGACAAGTGTTATTGGCTTTACTGTCATTCTGTGGCTTCATATGCTTCCCCATAACAAGCGCAGATCATTTGTCGAATTTGGGGGGCTGACAAACAAAACAGAATATTCTTTACCTTGGAAGATGAAGCGCCGTTGTTTGTTGAGTTGATGGCAGAGTCCGAGGAGTCTGCTCGACATCGCTTGCCTTTCAACCCACCGGTAGTGCCACTGCTTTTTCTCTCTTTTCTTTGACTCCCTGGTAAGAGCACAAGGAATTAGAGCAGACAAATACTCTTCATAATGCACTTTCTTTTTTTTTCTATCTTTGCTAGTCATCAGGTTTTACAAAAAAAAATTGACATACATATCGTCAAATATTATCTTCAGGATTTCCTTATCAGCCTTTACATTGAAAATGGTGATGGAAATTCCCAGGTTTCTTTCATTGTAAGCTTTCAATACTCAAATCTAATAATTAGGACAAAAATGAATTCGTAACAGACTTTTTTCTTTGTGCTTTCCTGACTAAAAATGAGAAAGACTGGATATTTTCCTTGAATATGATTCTTCAACCTAACTGCCCACTTGTATCTATGAAATCAAATGGAAAATTGTGTTCTCAAATTTTAATTTAGTATGACTTCTGTTGGTATATGGTTACTTCAAGTTAAAAGAACTTATCTCTTTGTTTTTTATTTTACAGTAAGAATAGAGAAAAAAATAGTTATCGCTAACTTACTGAGAAGAAACAATAATTGCTTGATTGGTCAAATATATCACAAACATTGTGAAGAATTTTGACAACTTTACTAATGTGTATTTCTGTTACATGACTTGACTTACCTTTGTTCATGCCAACCTCATAGCACCGTCTTAATCGACAAGCTTGGCAGCTTTTACGTCTGTGTTTGTCTATAGTGCATGTGTTAGTAGCAGGACATATGTAATCTACTGGACCTATTCAGGAAATAATTGAAACAAATTATTGTCAAAGTTCGGAGTAAACTTTTGGGCACTGAATTTACCACAGTGCCATTTTCATTTTCTAATCCAACTAGTGTCTGCATGCTCTATGTCAGATGAAATCTGTTTTACATATGAAATGCGATCCGATGAAATCAGGCTCTCGTCAAATTTTGAGCATGTGGAGTTATTGATAGCAGTGTTAAGCTTATTCATTTCCCTTTCTGTGTGTGAAAAATTTTTTGTTCTAACTTAAGTACAAGTCGAGCCATTGGCAATTAAAGACGATGGGGGTGGCCTTTTGCTGCAGCTGAGTTTGGTAAGAAAATGGCCGATCACTTTTGTAAATCCTTAATAGTCTTTGTTAGCTAAATTACAATTTCTGGGCTTCTATTCAATCTATTTCAGGAAATTCAACTCTGAAATACATTTTCACATTGATATAGAAGGGTTTTATGAAGAAAAAAAAATTGCCTTAAAAATTCGTTCACTGTTGAAAAATGTGATTTCTCAGGTCGCCCCAGTTTGACGAGCACCTGATTTCATGTCCCATCTCATATAAAAATGCTGTGCCATATATCTTCAAGACTGGGTAGACTTGGCATCTTATTAAAAACACTAGCTTTGGATAATATTGATATCAAATTCCATATTTTCATGTGCTAAAAAAAATATGAAGAAAGAATGCACCATGCTTTTCTTATAAACAAAATTGGTTCACACAAAATATGACATGAAGACGATAAACACAAGCACAAAAATGCATAGCCTATCAGACATTTGAAAGTTTACTGCTTAAGTTATTTTGTACATGTAATGATATGACTGTAAAGATATGCCCAATTAACTGAAAGCGATTGTGTTGATAACACAACAGACCAGATTACAGACATATCACACAAAAGACAATTCCAAGATGAATTTTTTTTTTGGCTACTGTCAGAAACAACTGAATAATGCCACATTTCTCAGAGACAACTTGACAATAATTTATGTACAATGTCACCATAACTGCATAGAAAACGCTTATGTAAATCACCTACACCTTTTTTTTTTTTTCCAAAAACTTTCTTCTGCTTCATCATAGACTATGATATTTATATTCATCTGTATCAAGCTCTGAATTACTGATGCTTCACACTATCCTATCTCAGCATCCACTTACAGAATCTATAGGAAACAAACTGCAAAAATGTTCTAGCAGTGATTGCCATTGATTGCAAAAGAAAATCATCTGAAGTGACAAAAAATAGCTAGAATGTGTGGGCCAGATCAATACCATTTCAACACAAGCTTTTCAAAGTTGTGCAAGATATAATGATAAAGATGAAATAGAATAAATTCTCAACAAAAATTCCTTTTTTCAGGTCTCCACTGATACTGACATTTTCTGTAATATAAACCCAATCAATGAATTTTCTTAGGTTTGTTATTGGAACATACCAAATATTAAGTGAAAGGAAACAAAAAAAGTATTCATAGCGCAAATGTCTTTGAATTATCCTCTGATGATAGGAGACAGTGGTGTAATAAGAATGGATTGCTTTGTGCACTAGGGCCATGGTGACAAAAGTGTGAAAACATTCACAGTCTAAAGTTTACACATACACATGCCAGCTGAATTCTTTCAGCTCCATAAATCTCTTTACAAAGGTGAAGACAAATTGTGCAATTCTGATTTCGTAAGAACAACCTCCATTTAAAAAACTGAAGGAATCTTGATTGATACTATCAGTCCATTTAGGGGATCTGTTTTGTTTTGTTTTTTTCTCTGGTAGGTAGGTCACTATTGTTTATAATGAAAGAGAAGGGTTTTAAAAAAAAAAAAAAAATAGTTTTCGGTAAAATTTTTAATTTTAGATAAAACAAGCCCTGCTATTGTCCTACACATGATTTACAAATATATCAGTAAAGATGTCAGGGCAACAACATCAGCATAACAGTGAAATGTAAACAACTTTGCTTCTATGAGCTCAGACACCAGGTGATCAAACTGTTCCTAATACTTATACTTCATTCACAAATAAAATGATATGCTACATCTTCTTCGCCATATCAAGGCCTATCCGCTTGCCATTTATGGAAATAAAAAATGTGTGAGAATCCCAAAGTTACATTTCAATATGGTATCATAATTAAATCTCATGGAAGATTTCACACCAAGACAAACTGGCCAACAAAGCACAGCCAGGGACAGTTACTGATCAAAAGCAAAAAAAAAAACAAACAAACTTTCTCCTGAAAATCCTGTGATGGAAGACCAAAGACTGGTACAATAAATATCAATGATATGCAAGATTTTTGCTATTTCTCCGCTTATTGTGTTGTCATAGTCATAAATTTTTTTTTGTTTTTTGTTTTTGCGACACGAGTTTCTCAGGTACTGATGTTTAAATGGCCTTGAAAATCAATCGCTTCGAAAGCTCCTTATCATGATAAACTGGCAGGCAAGAACAATCAAGATCATCTAACAATGACAATCTGAGACACATATAGTTCCTTACTCTAAGGAGATGAAATTTTAAGGACACAAGTTATAGGGCTGGAGGAGCAAACTGCCTGTGAGATCAAGATGAAGATTAAATATCAAGTTCAATAATCTCTCTTACAATGACATGCCAGATTGTCTTTGTTATTTTCAAGACTACTTGTTGTCACACAAAGAATTTTTGTGGTCTATGAGAAAGGCACAGGTGCTAGTACAACATTCTAAATTGATTCCATGGAGGCCTCCCTATCAAAGAAAATTGGCTGACAAGGATGGCCAAGGTCAGCTACCAATGAAAAGCTGAGTCTTCCCTGGGGAGATAAAAATCTTGAGGAAGGAAGCCCAAGGACTCGTACACCAAACTGCCTGTGAGGTCAAGGCGGGGACCGAAATTCTGTTTCAGCAACTCACTGTTTGGCCATTTTTGGCTCCATTGCTGAGAATCTGTGCTGCATATTTTTTTTTTTTCAATAATGGAAATTTGTGATGTATAGTATGTGCTCCTGAGACAACAGCAAAGCAAACAGTCTCCAAGCTCGATGAAAAGAGACCAAAAAAAAAATCGATTCAACAACCAGATTTCATCGATATCCAGCTACATGCCAGGGAATCTCAGCTGTAGATTCCACTCTCAAAGGCTGAAATTTCTGATGTATGGCTATGCTGTTCGTCTGGGCTCAACAACAGAGCTCTGACCGAACAACTCTTGTCCAATACTTGCAGCTTCATGTCTGTAGTGAATTGTTGCCTATGTAGATTTCCCTTCCATTTTGTGATATATGAAGTTGCCTTTGTGTCCAGGCTCAACAACAGAGCTCAGACTGTAATGATCCTTGTCCCACACTTTCAGCTCCATGCAAGAGGTGAACCCCTCATGTAGATCTCCCTTCAACAATGGAAATTTTGATGTATGGCAATGAGCTGGGGCAGAGTGAATAGCCATAGGTCTGGACAAGTGACTGCAGGCAGCATGTGCCGTTCTCATGGCATAAACAACAAAACATCTTTATCCTAGTCTCCATTGATTTCTCCCTGGATCGTCCCTCTGCTGCATGACTCAGGCCCTCCCAATGGGAGCTATTATCCTGGAGTTCCACTGTGCTTCTGCATAATGCCTAAATCTTTTTTTTTTTTTTAATTCTCTTTGATTATTTCACTCCAATAAATTATCTTTATCATATGAGAGCAATGTCAAGCCTTCCACTGTCTTGTCCATGTTAAGTTCTGCTTATTTGTCTCTTCTGCCTCAGGATTGGGAAATGTATCAGCAATTCACAATTGAACAACCATACTGCACCTCAAATTTTGTGAAGAAATGTTGATCAACATCAACACTATCAAATTTTAAGATTGTGAAAGATACATATATACAAGAGTGAAAAGGCTAGCATGAGAACCAAGCTTAATTTTCAGAAATGATGTATGCTATATTACTTAAAGGTACTGCAAGTTTTTATAGACAGACTAAACTGGATGTTTGGATGAAAACAACAAAGACAGGCCAAAATTTCCCTCTGTTCCCTTCAGAGATGGTGTAAACTGTACTACACAATAAAATATACTTAGAATGCTTCAAGTTCCATATGGACAGACAGAACTGGACATAACAGATTTTAAAGGGCATACTGACCTTGTATACTCCTCTTGAAGAAAGCCTTGCATCCCTCACAGGACCACACCCCATAATGAAAGCCCGATGCGTTGTCATTACACACTTGACACAGCTTGGCCTGAATGCTACTGCCAGGCACTGTGGAAGGAAAACAATGACAAATTTTTGCTAAAAAAATAAATCTAAGAGTTCCATAGGACAAGTCTTGCATTGTGATGTATAGATTTGTCCCTAGCAGCTCAGCACTATCAACAGCTTTGCTTCCCAAATTTACAAGTCTCTCAGCAGATGCATAACCTGGCACAACTGAATCAAAGTACAAAGTTGAGAGATGAATAACGAAATGTAGATCAAAACAAAAATTTTCTTTTTCTGATTGATCCATCCGCAAAAGACGTCTTCCAACACAGTTCATGTGTCCATGCATTCAGTTTTTCTTTCAATTGCCCCCTCCCCCCCTTTTTTTTTCTCTTAAAATTTGAGAAGGAAGCCTCCTTTGAAATATCAGATGTCATGAAAGCATAATAGTTATGCTTCTGAGCTTTAGAGAAAATGTATCCACATAAGTAGCATGACTGGACTTGGTTTTCGAGAAAGAGTCGAAATATGTTATTCATCTAAATTTTTGTCTTTTGAAAAAGAGACATTGGTATCTGGAAAATCAAAGGATAAAAGAAGAAATTTCTATGCAGATTTAGTGAAACAGAATAAAAATTTCAGAAGGCCAAAAGAAATTGCAACAGTAACATACTACTAAATTTCAATTTTCCAGGTTAGGTCAAGTCTTAGATATTCAAATTAAAAGAATTCTCTTAAACTTTTTATATTCTTACGAAAGAAATGTATGCGAATTCCCTGTGTTTATTCTTAATCAAGAAAAGAATAGAAAAAAATGCTACCAGTTTTTTCAAATATTATTGGCAGAGATAACTATACCATCAAATAACTAAATCTTGTTCTTTTTACTCTAGAAAAAAAAAGAGCAAACCCAAACATTCCAATCTCTGAGGGTTTGTCTTGGTTACAGCCAGTTTTAATGTCTGGTCGTAAAGCCTTAGAAATCTTGGTACAGCGACATTATACATGTCTCCATTACAAACCAACAATAAAGCGTGTAATCATAAAATGTCTAGTATGCTGTCATAAAATGTCTATGATTAAATAATAATGATGCTACCTCTTTCAGGTAAGCTTGAAATATCATGATGCCATCCTTAAAGGCAAACTCTGAGCACTAACTATATTACTAACTTTTTAGGGTAGACCTTAAATACAGATCAGATAGTGGCATTGTCATCTCAAAAAAATTCCTTGCCAATTATATTTTTTGTCCATTTTTC
>JBCEWB010000014.1:4818434-4844440 GCA_039654565.1 Peronia peronii | reverse complement strand
ACCTTAAATACAGATCAGATAGTGGCATTGTCATCTCAAAAAAATTCCTTGCCAATTATATTTTTTGTCCATTTTTCAGAACATTTTTGTTGTAGCTTATAATAGTGAACTGATTTAGTTACTGAATGGAACACATTTGATATTTAAATCATTGAAGAGAAATGAAAATAATTTTCCTTCATGTCACCTTTTACTTCTTTCTTTTTGATTTACTTTTCTTTGCTTTTCTTTTTGTAAAAAAACCCCGAAGTACTTGAGAAGATCTTAGTATTTATTCAGTGGTTCAATATACATACAAAGATGAAAAGATGTAAAAATGCCAACAAACAAGCACCAGAGGTTAGAGCATTCATGTAATGGCATCTCATCAAAATACCATTTTGTGAGGTGAGATGATGAAAGAGTTTGCATGAGCGAGAATAAGCGATGCTCATACCACATCTAGAATCAGCTGGAATAAATATTATATAGAAAACATAAAACTATTTGAGTCTGCACATGATGTGAGAGTAAAGGAATGTATGCTGAAACTAGCGTTTTTAAACACAACATTTTATCAATTAATTTGTAATGTCAGGCCTTGCAAAAACCATCTTACAAGGCACAATCAGAGAGAGCCACAGACCAGAAAGACAAATAAAGAGATAGGAGACAACATCCGAAAATTGACAGGAATCGGATTTGCTGATTATCAAGGAGTAGTGAAAGACGGAAAGGATTGAAGGAGGTTAGTGGCCTTATTTTGAAAGGCCCCACTATGACATAGGCATAGGCAAAGTCAAGGGGTAGGTGATTTGAGGTAAGGATCTAGAGGACTGGAGGGTCAGTGTGTCAAGGCGGGCGTTTGCATCACCTATGTCCGCATCATGTCAGATTGCACCAATCTGAACCAAAGTTCGTTGATTTCAATAGCTTTATGTCCAGAAGAAATAGAGCAGTTTTGGTGCAAACTGGCACAGTCTGACACAATGCACATAACAGATGATGCAAACACCCTCCTGACACATTGACCTCCAGTCCTATATGTCCTTCTGACTCTAAGAAACAAGAGTCATGCATAATGTATTCAGAAGGATCAGCCTACCTGATTACTCTTGGGTTAAATATAAAATTCAATGGCCACCAACTATCTGACAGATTCAGAAAATGACTGTCCTTATTGATAACTAGAATACTGAATATGAGATATAATGGTTGGTTGTCAATTATCAGGTAGGTTAGGAAGGTGACTGCCTCAAACAATCACTAAGAAGATTGTCATCTATTTGCTATAGTGAGATGGCAAAAATCCCTAACTGAATATATAAAATATGTTTTTATATATAAAGCTATGTTAGGGAACACTTTTTCCAATAAGTAATGCATATAGGCATGCCTATACAATTGACAATCTTTGTCCTCGAACTATCTAGATATAGTTGCATCATAAAAACAACCGATTGTTGCGTTTTGACACAAATCATAAGAAAAACGTAATCTTTGCAACTATAATATTAACCAAAATAAAATCATCATGATTACGATAAATTCATAAGGGTTGGCAGCTGTGCATTTGAATGTGTGAATCTTAAGTACACACACAAAAACTAGTTCAAATGTGAATCAGTGCTGGCACCGCTGTGAATAATCTCCTCAAACCTCAAAAACCGGCACCTTACGGTTACGGCTTTCTTACGCCTTTCAACCTCCAGTGGGATGGCTATATATTATCTCGCGCGAAAACCTCCATATCACTGCTGTATTAATGTTAATACAAGTTCTCTCACTGAAGAGATATGAAGGAAGCGAGGTGTTTGCATGTCTCTGAGTATAAGAATCACATTTTGAAAAAATTGTATAGTAACAGTACATCAGCATGATTTTAGCCATATGGTACCCTAACAAAAAGAATCACACTCAATTATATAAATACAAAAGCACTACAATATATGTTACTGAAGTATGTGAAAATCAAAAAGATATATTAAAATCAGATTCCAAAGCCCTGTAAATTACGAACTTCATCTAACAGTTTTGAGTAATTTTACATGATATCTCATTCATCTTTGGAATCATTTCACATGCTTTGCTGATGCTTTACATGGGACCCTTGAATGAAAATCTATTTTGAGAGAATTTATCTAAAAAAAAAAGTTACATTTTTGTTTTTCTGAGATCATATACTATTCTAGTTACTCCAGTTTTACATTTGAGATGTGACATGATGAAATCAGGCACTTGTCAAACTGAGGCGACTGGAGAAATCATGTGCTTTTCAACAGTGAATGAATTTCTAACGTCATTTTTTATTCTCCACAGAATCTTTCTATATGAATCTAAAATGCATTTCAGAGTTGAATTTGCTGAAATAGATTGAGTAAAAGCCCAAAAATTGTAATTTAGTGGCATGGCCTGATAAGGATTAATAAGGATTTACAAAAGTGATCGGCCTTTTTCTCCTTAAATTCAGCTGCACCAACAGGTCACTCCACTGTCTTTGACTGCCAATATCTCGACTTCTACTTAAGATAGGACAAAAGTTGTTTCACAAACAGACAGGGAAATGAATATCTTCACAGTGATACTACCAGTAATTCTATATGCTGAAAATTTGACGAGAGCCTGATTTCATTGTGCCTCATATCATTTTATGATGTTTGGATGTTTATGCCCTAAACTTTGAAAATCAATCTCTCACTGATCTTTTTTTTTTTTTTCAATAGGGCTCAAACTTAGTGAAATGTGACTTTGTTACTTCTCATTCTCATGGCTTTAATTTACAATTTCCCACAAAGATCCACAAACAATGCAAGCAAATCTGAGGCAGAGACACATTTTCAGGGGTAAACTTGGTTTCTGCCTTTGGTGAACGTTTAAGGAATCAGACACAACTTTTATATCAATCTACTTGCCAGATCACAGGCTGCCTCTATAATCTCCCTGCAGGAATCAGCACTCTTAAAGAAATCCCTTATATCAGACATTTCAAGATGAAGCCCAGACAGTGCTCTGGAGACAGGTCAGACTGTACCAATACCTTGCTAACACATAATCTTTTTAGGAGCTGCCACCATCATGAGGGGAAAAGACTGCTGCAATGTCTTAGTGTATAAAGCTTTCTTTACAATGTCGTGTGAAGCGATGATCTGTTTCCTTAGCAAAACAATGACAGTAACAGAACACATGAGCTTCAGGCTGTGTGTAAATAGCATAGAAATTTTTCTGTTTTTAACTCAAAGTATTAACTCTGTTGTGTACTTGGAAACAAATATTGCTATGGAAAGTGATGATCTTTTCTTTTATCAAAACGATGTCAGTAACAGAATATCCCAGAAATTTGTTTTGTTTCCTACTGTTTTTTGTGTCAACTCAAAGTATTTGAACTTTGTATAACTGGCAACAACTCCCATTCCTTTGGTCTCTGGCTTACTTCTTAAATCTCTGACAGAGAGGAATGACCTCACTTTCCTAGACCTATCTTTGATTACATTCTTGGTGATTTACAAACCTTTTTGATCTTCCTCAATGAACTTTGTGAACTCAGATGATGTCAAAACTACGCTACAGAACGGTTTAAATCTTTTGAGCAAATGAATTGTCTTACATAAAGGACATGTAGATTCCTGCCAACCTCTGGCAAAGTGTATTATAATGCATAGATATACTGAAGGCTTTTATTTCATCTTTTTGTGTGTCATCTAGTTTTTAGCTAAGACTAATTTCAGAAAGATTGTTTGACTGTTTAAAATCTAAACTTTGACATCTATAAAATGTCACTTTAACATATGATAAATGATATATCATTCACTAGTTATTATCAGGATGTTTCAGACAATATGATATTTTAAGCAATAAACCCTAAAAGTAACAGACGAAAGTATTTGAGTGTGACTTTTTTGCTAATGATGGTATTCACATTCAGAACATGGTAGATTAGCCTGATTGGCAAGGTGAGATGAGTAGCGTATCATTGTATTGTATATCAAATATGGAAAGTTATTTTACATGCAAATCTTAATGAGCACAGTTCGGTTTAGAGTGAATCGGTCTTTTGACAGGTCTAGGGTTAAATAAAAAAAATAATCCTGCTAAAGCTGTTTTATTTCGTATTTTTATTTCTTCTTACTTTCTTAAAAAAAACTTACTATGGGACCAATTTACACATGATCTAATTTTGCTCAAACCCAAATCCACGAAAAAAAAACTTTACTAAGGGACCGATTTAGGCATGATCTAATTTTGCTCAAACCCAAATCCACAACCAAGTGGGTCTATATATGCAGTGTGGTTGGTTGGGTGCTCTTTCCTTGAAAGTTTAAAAATAGATCATTCTCAGTTAGCTCTGTTTACAGAAAAGTGTAAACATGGACAAGATTATCTCACAGGCTCTAACTTTCTCCTCATGGCCAGAAAAAAAAAAACAACTGAAAAGATTTACATCTATTTATTGTAAAAAGGAATATATTTACAAAACCTCTAAAATCCCCTTCTGATAATGGCTGTGCAAGACAATGAAAGTTTTCTCTTGTCTAGATAACACCTGGTGTGCTAGAGACAGCAATGTTCTATCCTTGGCTAGATGTTCTTCTATAACTGATGCACTGAGGATTCATTTCGACCAGACCTATTACATCCCAGACACAAATCTATTTGTGTGTTGAACTAGCAGCATAAAGAAGAAAACAATAAATTTTATTTCTTGCCATTTGAAAGACTGATCAAAAAAAAAAAAATGGATCAAATTATTGCAAATTATTGATGATGGAAACATTATCTTTACACTATAAATTTTTCAGTATTTTCCAAGATGCATGTATCAAGCAAAGAGGATAAAGTGATATTTTCCCTCTTCACTGTGCTTGTTTAGTATTCCTTGTGTCTTGTAAAGGGAAGTAATAAGACTTGTTAAAAACAATCTCCACTGATATGATTCCATTATGCCCCGACAGAAGAAACCACATTCAATTTAGGTAACAGGTAATTACCGAAGTAAAGTACTCCTAGCAAATCATACTACATAGCAATCTCAAATAAATAATCCTTGTTTCAAAAAGATACAATTGTAGTAGTACTAGTCTCTCATATGCAGAAGAGAAATGTTATAATAAGATATTTGACTTCAGATTCGACAGGTGCACTCAAAAATAGAATTATCAAAAAAAGACATGATATTACACTGAACAATAATTTGATACGATTTATCGTGATGAAAAAAATGGTAATGTCAATAAGACAAGCTTTATTTACTGACTTGATTTCTGTTCCTTTGCAGCAAAGTACAGGTAAACTTCTCGTTTAGGCATCTTATAGTTTGATAATTTTTGCCTGGGAGATTTGTCATGAAATGATTCATATAAAACCTGTTGCATCAATATTTCTTGTCTTTGGCTGTAGAAAAAAACAACAACAAAAAACAACTGACATTCAGGCAGCATGACAACTACCAATTCTTCCTACTGATATGGCTTGTTCTATCCTACTTCCTGCTATCAAGGGGCTATTCTGTTTAACAATCCCTCTATCTCTTCTGTGTACAAACAATCAGCAGACATACAGGCCGTGGCACTCACCTGCCCCTCCCATCTCCTGTTTCATGTGTGAAGGTGGACTGGCCCCCATGCCTCCCCCCTGCACATCCAGTAGAAAGTTGTGGGGCATGGAGCCGGACCCTGCCTCAGGTGTGGTGGAGGTGGCTGCCTGCAGGTGTGCTGAGCCTCCTGAACTCTCCCCTGGGCCCCCCAGAGGGAGCACCTGCATGCAGGAGCTCGGAGAGACCATCCGCCCCTCTTCCTTCGGGGACTTGCAGTCGGACGGCTCTCTGAAATGACAAAAAATATTGGTGTTGTGAGTTAACCTATCTCTATTGCTCTTTCATGTGATACAAAAATTTGAATTGTCAGTTTGCCTATCTTCAAGATTTGTTTTCACAGAAAGTTTTGGCTGGTCAAGTGTTAAAATAATTTGCCTTGTTGACAAACTATTACTCATGATTTGTTTTCAAAATCCTACAGCATTTGGAGAGGTCGACGAAAAAAAAAAAAAAAAGAAAAAAGAAAAAAAAAAGCCAACACTGATATCAGAGAGAATACTATCTCATACATGTATGCTCCAACGGCAATTTGGACAAGGAAGATCTGAATGTAGACACAACAAATCATATGAGGAATGAGAATAAGTAACATTTTCTCGGGGTAAATGAGGATTTTTTTCAAGCGTCTGTCGGGAATCAAACTTTTTTATTTGAGTGAGTAGAAACAAATACAGGTCAGCATTGTTTGCACAAATATTGTGAATAGTCAACACCAGTGAGGGATAACAAAACTGGATATGATTCACTAAGTATTCCGGAACCACAACTTACACCTATACAGATAACAAAACCAAATGGATGCTCACCACTCTGCTATACATGACAACTGAAAAATATATGGTGTGGAGAATCATCTCCTCATACGACAAAGCATATAGCTAACGTAACGTCATCAAAGCCAAGAAAGTAATGATGGTCACAGCTATTACACATGTTATATCGACAACCTGATGACATACACATTGTGAAATTCACAACCACCAGAATGAACAATACTTTGTAAATGGACAAACTTTGTCAGTGTCTATAACAGAACAAATGCTCCTCATAAAACTTCACTGCTGCTCACAACAGAGAAGACAAAAAATAAAAAATTGTCAAGGTGCAGACTTCATCAAACACTGTAGATGAGAATTTGCAAGTCAAATTTCAAGAAAAAGTCCCAGAGATGACCTGGTCAAAATTGACCAGTCTTTCACAACATGAGGAAAAATGATTCTGTCACGAGAAATGAACGACCACTTAGATAATCTTACAATTATCCTTTTGAAACATGGGATCAAAGGCAAAGAAGAGGCAATGAGTGGCGGGCTATTTGTGGATGTACCAAGTACATTTTTCCACTATGAAGTGATCAATATACTTTCAACTATCACTCCAATTATCAGTTTCCCCAAAACAACTGTCTCTATTTTTGATGGATTTAAAAAGTGTCCAAATCCAGAGAATCTGTGAACCAGTTGGCCATATCTTGTCAGTCCGAGATATTTACGTGCAAAATCTAAATACTGTGTGAAAGAATAACTGGGTGCCATAAACAAAGGCACATATACATGCATAATATGTATACATGTTCAATGTCACTTTTTTTTTTATGTTCTTTTCTTCCCAAAATACCCTGAAGGAGAAAACCCTCTAAAAAAAGGGAAAAAAAAAAGTGCCATCTGAAGCCACTGAATTTGAAACATCTGAAAAAGATCTTGAGATTGTTTCATTCCTTATCAAAGTAAAACAAATAATTTAGTTAATCAATTTTGTTTCAGATCAATGACTGGAAACAGGAGATGGCCAAGCTGCAAGAACAATAACGATGTCTCTTACATGGCTTCTCGACAACATTTTGTCATGGAAGTGATGATGAAGTTTGGTGTGATAGAATGTTAACATCAACACATTTATATCAACTTCTCTTATATTGCTCCAACAGTCCATAGCAGTACTTAAATTTGTGTCCCGAAATGAGACAAACTTTGCATAATATAAAAGTATATCTCTGGTCCGTTCTGATATTAAATCAAAGAAATTCCATTGTCCTTCATGTTTATTATGTCACTAAGAGACTGGAACTTGTAACGAACCATGGAAAACTTGAAAAAAGTCAAAGGCAGTATATTGAAGAATAACCTACAATCATGAACCTTGGAAAAAAAAAAAAAGCAATAAATTGAAGAATAACCTATATTCACAGCCAAATCTAATTCCTCAGTGCTTTGTGACCTTAACATCACCTTGCCATGATCTGATTGCATGTTTCTCTCAAATTATCTCCTACGCCCACTTAAATTATACTTGACCATGCTGATGACCGACTTTTTTGGTTGCTTCCAATCTAAAAAAACACAAAAACTGATGCAGTTTCTTTTATTGTTTTAGACAATTGATAAAAATAATAACACCCACACTTTTGTTTCACACACAAAGAGAAAAGTAATGTGCACAACAGCTGACTTGAAAAGATAGGTGTGATGATGAATGTATGCTAAGTCAATGTTTTTTGGATGATATGCACTTTGTCACATCTACAAGGTTAGCCTTGTATTGCTCGTTTCTTTTTTGTTCTTCGGGGAAAAAAAAGGAAGAGCAAAAACGCAAGCAAAAATGTGACCACAGATTGGTTTCATGGACATCACTTAACCCAGGAGATGAAGGAAGTTGTGCTTTCACAAAATTCCAATCTGATCACTCGCACCGTTTGCATTTCCAGCCTTCATAATCATCCATGCTCTTTCAATGGTTTGGTGATTATAAAACCCTTAAAACAATGAAAAAAAAACACCTCGTCTGTCCTGCCATAAGCAGCAAAAGACAGCATTAAAATACTAGGGACAACAGTAAATTTTCTCTAATAAGAGGCAAACGAAACCAAATCAGTAGGAAGGTGTATCATTGGGTCAATTTTAAACACTCTTCTAAATAGCATAGTTTGAATGCATTTAAACATTTCTAAACCAAATGTATTTTTTCCCTTTCTAAACCCATTTCTCTAGTGGTGATGGAAAGCTGTGATAAATCAAAATTAACTATAAATCAAATCAAATCTAATGGCCAAGTAAGAATCATACATGTGTATAGGTACTGACCATAATAGGTACTGACCATAACAGAAACTCAAATAGAGAGTCATAATGACAAAACTGCTTTCAATATCTGGAAAAAGATTTAAAATCAGCAATTATGCACCGAACAGGAGTTGCATTCAGCTTGATTTTAGTAAACCATACTCAAATGCCATAACAAAACAAACTGTTTTAGAAAACTGCTGCTCTTCATTCTGAACGAATCCACATATATATGCAGTTTCTGGAATTGTGGAAAAAAGTCACATTATGTTATATCAATAGATTCCACCTTCCACAAGTTATCCATTTCACGACTAGACAACTAGACACAAGATACTAAGTCTTTAAAGACATTTCTGCTATGAAATATCCATGCTTTCAGTCTCTGTGGCAAACATCTGCCTCTGTGAGATATGGAATTCAATAAAGGACTAAAATAACTGATAAAATTGGCTATCTATATCACAATATACCCACACACACATTAAAAAAAAAAAAATAAAAGCCTAAAAGATGGCAACTTGTAGACAGTATGAAGAAACTAAACATACTTTCCTTCCAGCATCACTCACTAGAAAGGGCAAAAAATGTGTGACAAATGGAAATTGGACAACACATCCAAATTTCACAAGTAAGAGGATTAAATCAATATACCCTAAAGAAAATACTTATGGCAAAAGTTGCATCAACAAAGGGACTGCCTTATGTACATATGATAACACTTGTACTTCAATCCATATATTTCCCCCCTCTAATCAAGAATCAATCAGGTTTCAAAATTTGGAACCCAAATACCCTTTATTTTTTATACTTGCATTTTTTACTAAAGCATCCATAACTGGTTAGCTGTCTTTGTGGTCCTTTGAGATATGACAGAAATATGACTGACTCAAGTAAAATGACATACTGTGATGAACAGCTGTGAGCCTCCATTTTATCACTGAATCAAATAGAAGCTATCTGAATTTTAAATAAAGGGATTAAATGATGCTATGGGATAAAAAAACAAAACAAAAACAAATTCCTGTCTAGGCTGCACCCTATCTCCCCCAAGCACAAAAAATTCTGGACTGATCATAATCCCCAACTCTCTTGTTCCATCTGTTATTGGATTTTTCTCTCAGTCTCATTCATAGTCGCACTTCCATACCCACAACTGTCGTTCCTCACCCAGCCAGGCTTTAATGCATTAACATTTTCTGTCTAGACAATTTTCCTTCATATTTTTTTTTTTAAACGGCCTTTCTATGGTTGCAGATCAATAACAGCACTGTGCACTGAAACCTCACAAGACCCGCACAGTTGTGGTAACACAGCAAAGTCAAAACACGTAAGTCCACAGATTGTAGACAGAGGAGAAGTCATTGAAAAATATTGTGATTTAGGTGAACTCAATACCGATACAGATACCGACACTTGATACACATATCATTATGTCACGATGGGTACATAAATCTTGTCACACAACAAAGTAAAAACTAAAGACTAAAGACAATGAGCTGAGAGTAAATAAACCTGATACTATTTCAGAGCGTGCAGGTAAACATCTCTAGACTCTGTACGCTAATATATTGCTTCATGCTAGGTATATAATTTTTGTAACACTATGAAATAAAAAATGGAAGACTGAAGACAGAGTGGTGACAAAATGATGGAAAATATTTGGATCCGGGTGAGATACTCATTTCAAACTCTGAGTCTCCATATATTATTGTTTCATTCTAATTGCTACAAATAATATTTGTTGTAATGAAAGAAAGCAAAGAACTGGAAGACAGTGGGAGAAGCAGAAGTCCACAAAAAATTGTCTGATTTACAATGAATGAGAATATTTATAACAATATCCCAATACTAGGTGCTACACATAATTTTGTTACCCGCACACAAAATCAACAAATGAGAGATGATGAGTGAGTCTCAACATGGCTTTGTGAACTCATAGCGGAAGTTGAAAAAGGACGATTTGAGTACTCCTAAGTTGCACATATGAGTTAAAAACAAGAAAAAACACAAAACAAAACAATAAAAAAGCACAGTTCTGCATCCTGCAACTTGCTGGCCAATGTAGGCAAGCAAAAAGCTATGGCAGTCAAATAGCTGCCCTAATGGAATCATCATGGCCACCAATTTTCAACAAAAAGCTAAAATGTATTCAGAATGGACGATACAAGCAATTCTGGGACCTTCTGCTGGAAAATCTGAAACAACCAATCATGGGCCTGGCAATCCTCATCATATTTGCACACGGCACTGATAGGAAGCACTGTCTCTGATGCAACTTAAGGTCAAGGAGCACTGTTCAAGGCTCTGGTAAACTCCCTAATGCCCAGGCAGTAGCTTGCCATGGAGAGATGAGACCACTTTCTTAACTACTATGGACAGACTGCAGTGAGTAACAATAGTATTACTGATTATCAGTCTATCTCTCCATCAGAACTGTGTCAAGCTAACTCCCACCTTCCAACTCATCATGCCCTTTGTCTTTTCCAAAACAGGTCAATAGACCAAAGATCTCCATTCAGACTCATCACAAGTTCATCCTTCTATTCCCTGAACAGCCTTCCCATGTTACTGTAGCCTGCTCCTTTCCTTGAACTACATCTTTGGCTGGATCTGTCTGGTGGTGTAATATTTGGCTTTTATATCTCTTGCTACAGGTATCTCTCAAAATTGTGCTATTAATAACCAGGACCACTACAAATTATCCATAAATATAGTTCCATATCTTGTTATATTTTGGAAATAATGGTTTGGAGGTCCCTAATCATTGCAACCCCCCCCCCCCCCCCCAACCAAAAATAATAAATGCAAAGACGCAATTTATAACTCATTGATGTTGACCCAATGCCTATTTGCTGTTACTGAGAAGCTGAAATAAGAGCTCCTGTGCCATACAACAAAGTGGCATTTTTATGCCAGCACAGGTGCGACAACAGCTGCCGTCACAGAGTGGTTACCTATCCACTTCATGTCACAAGTTTTCTGGTCTGAGCCTGTCTGGTTGACACTATTGTTCTGTCTGCTCATTTTTTTGTTTGATCTTTGTTTTTTTGTCTTCCTCCTTCTCTTCTTTCTGTCTGCAGCCCTTGAACTCTGCACCGAAACAAATCTCTACTAAATTGACCAATTTGTCTGGGCTTCTAAAATGGCTGCAGACAAATGTTTTATTTAAGTGCCTTTGTTGTCTCTGAGAATTGGTAGAGCACAATCTCCCCTTTGTCTCTACAAATACAGTTATGAACTCTGTTATATTTCAGGAAAGACAAGTGAGAGGTTTTGATACCCATACTTTCAACAGTTCATTGACATCGACAATAATAATAGTAGTAAAAAATCTGGCAGTCTCATAGCTAAATGCAGTTAATGAAACAAGTCTCTTTCCATAACCCGTGGAAAAGATAAAAAGAAATAAGAAAATTCTCAGCATTATAAAATCATTTTTTTTAAATTCAAGATATTAATTTTTATTTTTGTTCTTGTTTTTTTTTTTCACTTCTCAGTCAAAATATCTATTCTAGTGATAACTTTCATCTAATATTATTTTGAGCTTTCATCTGCCTACCAAACAGCACATCTTAATCTGAGACAAAGCTGACAAAATATATAGTATCAATGTCATCATACTGATTGCCTTCAGTTAGTTTCTCTATCTGATCAGTGGTTTTGTGGACCACTTCTGAGGCAATGTCACATTCACTGAGCACCCAAATAAATAATCTTAGGAGATAATGAACTGGACCCTGATATATGCTAGTTCTTGACAACATGTTATACAAGACAGGAAGAACTTACAAATTGAAGGACATCCTAACAGGATATAAAACCTGCAAACAATATGTTCCAGAACTACTGAAAATATAAGAACTTATATACATTTTTAAAAATTCCAAACAAAATGAATCTGATACTGACCAAGCATTCTGTTGTTGATTCCTATCAATACCACAGACCTAAAACAGACAAGAGACTGCACAGGACCTGGTTAAAAGGTACTTTGAAATGAGATTTCACGACTCACATAAACCTATTATTAGTACTTTTTTCTAAAATTACAAGCTTTGGATGCAACAGAACAGACATATATAATCCTTTGTTCAACCTGAAATGAACGCAGACTGATTTTTT
Source organism: Peronia peronii (assembly GCA_039654565.1). Taxonomy (NCBI): domain Eukaryota; kingdom Metazoa; phylum Mollusca; class Gastropoda; order Systellommatophora; family Onchidiidae; genus Peronia; species Peronia peronii. Next base: position 4,831,687 of record JBCEWB010000014.1, on the reverse strand, counting down.
GGATTTGGTTTTTGCTTAAAGGCTCATCAGCACGATCACGGCCATAATGCACCAATGCAGATGGAAAGAAACTTATCAATATGAAATATGCTGGAAAGAAATAATATTTAAAAATCTAAAAATTCAATGAAAGTAATTTAAAAAAAATTTTTTTAAAAAACATATAGGGCTTTGTGTTGTATCTGCCAGAATTAAGCTCTGTGAATGCTTTTGTGTTTAACACTAATAGGACAGTACAAAAAAAAAAAAAAAGATCGGCAGAAGAGAAGTTGGACTGAAACATCTGTGAGACAAGGTTTACAAGGTTTTAGCTCACAATGATGACAGATGGAGAGGACTGCATGACTCGTCAGCTTGATAAAAAGCAGAAGTTCTAGACAATGTCAAAATGCTCCATTTTGTATACTTCGTTGCATATATGTATAATATTCATAAATATTCAATCTATGAGTCAAAGCCATTCATATAGATGTAAATAATGTTCCAGACTGTCCCTTTCATTGTCAAAGCATCTACAACAAAAACTCTCTCTCATTGTTCCTGGAACTCATATAGACCCAGAAATTGTAATCAAACGTATACTTAGTATCACTCCTTCAGACAAAGGGCCATCAAGTGATACTGAGACCAATTATTTGTATTTGCAAAATTAAATCTAGATTTCCTGATAAACCTCTCTCCATAACTGAATGAACTTATTATGGCAGAGAGAGAACAATTTCAGAGTTATCATGAAAAAAGACTTCTCCGCTGATAAGGTCTCCAAGTTTCTTTCAAATACTGGAAATATTAAAATATTTAAATGAATCAGTTCTTCCTTCACCTGGTCCATAATTATTGCTGTGGACAATTTTTATGTTCAACCTGTCATTTGAAAATACTGGTTGAAGTATTTTGGCTATATTTTATATACACATAATCTTTTTTAATTTATTCTGTAAAATTTTACTGCGCTAAATATCACTTCCTCTAATGAATTGTAGAACTGCTCACAGATTTCCTTTAGAAAAACGAAATGTGACAGTTAATGATGGATAATTGGTGAACACCATCCATTCCAGAAATTGGAGACAAGAATAGACATATATACATAAACATAAATATATATATATGCAAATGTCAACTCAATTTATTGGCAGGCAGAGCTTCATTCTTAAGTTATTTTCTTTAAAACTAAATATCATGCCAATTTCAAAATCTGGTCAAAGTGTAATCGCAAAAATGTCAACTCACATCTGAAGTGAAAAAGAGCTCCATAATTAAGGTTATTCCTCTTGAAAACTAATGCTGTAACATTTTTCAAATCCATAAACAATCTAGAAAACGTGAAAAAGCTGGTAGAACAAATTCAATGTGGTGGCATTAACACAGGCAGGTGGCCAGATTGAAGACATTAAAAATTCGGAAAAGAATCCTCTTTGAAAAGCCAGTGGAAAAATTATAATCAAAATTCTTAAAGGTATCACATTCAGGACGGAAAATATAGTGTGCTAAAGTGCATTGCCCTATGCATTGTTTTATCACACTATGTATAATGGTAAAGTTTCAGACTCTATTTTCTAATTCAAAACATAAGGAGTCCTGACAACTACAGGTCTGACTCAGTACAGGAGATCCTCATCTCAACGTTAGACACACACATTCTTTTGTTGAGGCCACGCAAACAAACGCTGTTGTGGTGTGACCTGATGTTTGACAGACAGTAATGAGTCACTGTCACTGCTGTCAATGGATCAGGGACCACATCAACAGCTTCTGTCATATCAAATATCATCAGCTGTCAAAACATTTTATTGTTTTTCATCACCCAAGCTTAGTTTGCAAACAGCTCATGTCACTATTACTACTATATCAGTTTATTCAATCTTTCACAAACATTTACTTCCCAACTTTTATTCTATCAATAAGATTATCAAGAGTTAACTTTTGTGTTCAAATATTTGACTTAGTCAAATTAGCAAGGTCCTAGCCCTGACCTTCTTTTTTTTTTTTTCTAAAGATGAAATCCTACTATTTTGCCCAGTCCATCCTTTATATTGATTTTTCTCATGATGCTCTATTGATTTACCAAGTCATCAAGCCTTCTATTTAAAACAAAACAACAGATAATTTTTCACAGCCTGAAGACGAATGCTCTTAAAGGAGAAATAGGACATATTTCTGCCACTAGTCTCAGATCAACAAAGACTGTGAAGCTTCATGGAATTCAACTGAGTTTGTCTCCAGTTTGTTACAGCTTCTCATAAATGCCTTATCTAACTTAACTATTTGGATTCCTTTTGTTTCACTAAGACAGCTTAGTGCATGGAAATGAATGAAGTTAATCAGACTCAAAAAATGAAAGAAAGCCATTTAAAAATGTAGAACAAATTGAAAGAAAACTCGTATTAGGATATCTCTAAAAACAATTTTTGAAAAAGTATAAACAAACAAGAAGAAACGCTGAATTACATTAAACTATACAACAAATACACTAGACAGAAACTCAAATAATTCATGGTCAAGTAATTTTTTTTTTCCGCACCTGAAAAGAGAATATTAAGCCAGAAATAAAGCTGTGCATCAATCTACATGTTTTGGACAATCGCATGCATTACTGAAAGGACATACTTTTTTCATCAAGTATTCCAATGGATTTAGTGTTCACCGATCATCGCTTTTGTCAGAATACCCATATAAACTTTTGTATGCTTAGGTATGAAAAACCAGTAACTACACTGTATTGTCAGACAATTTTTTTTAACCAAATTTCAAAATAACATGATCTGTAATTTTCACTGCCATTTTACATCAGATTGTGGTATAGAAAGATTGAAACAGATGTGTAATAAAAATCACTCTTCTGAAAATCTGTGCAAAAAAACCCCAACTATATCCTCATACACAGTAGTTCATGTCTACATCTGATACAACAATACTTTGTGCAATATTCCCCACAATTTAGAGAAATATCTAATCATTTGAGGAGCTGCCAAAATTGTCTCTATTTTATCATGTACAAGAAGGTAGCCACGAAGAAAGTGAAACACCAACTTGAAAATGGGGTATTCAAAGAATATAAATGAGAAATAAAGCAACATTTTTCTACAAGACCTTGTTATGAGTTTTTTCTGATTTCTCTAAGAGGTCCAGTTCCTACTTTCACCATACCAGACAAACAGTAACTGAATTTATACCATAGGTCCTAATTGCCATAAATCCTAATTAGATGACTCCAAAGCCAGACATGATCAAAGCTTACTAGAGCTACTTCACAATACGGCAACACCTCCATGACAAAACTGGCTGAGATAAAAAGAAATAGAGAATTTAAAGGTTAGAAATGTAGACCATAGCATTTCCTTGCATTCTTCTATTTCTTCCCAGACACATCAAATGTTATCCTCTCTCCCCCCACCACCACACACACACCACACAAGACCCACACCTTTGCCCAATTCCACCCGTTACTTTCACCAATTCACCGGCCAATATTACCAGACAGTTGATGTAGTGAGGGTGAAAATGTCAAATAACTCAAGCCTTAGCCTCTGGTTTTCAGATCTCTTTCTACTAATAATTATTCTGAATTGGAGTCTTGAACTAGATTGTTATACAGATATTTTTCCAACACAGAAAGCAGACCTGAAATTTAGTATGCCTTTCCAAAAAAACATATGTGGACAAGAGATGTAGAAACCATGTTTTTCTAGACAAGCTTCAGTTCTCAATGTTCAACCTGAAACATAGATCAAGATCTAACTGATAATTTTCCATTCAAATTCTAAGCTACATAGATAAAAAAAAGGAATATCTGTTCTGTCTCTAAATCCTATGTCAAATATGCTAACACACAAAAATATTTTTGCTACCCATTAAGTTTCTTGGACAATAGGCCAGTCTTGAGATCTGTTCGGATTAGAAGCTGAATCAGGTTATTCAACTCAATACTGTCTGTTCATTTGGCTTTTTTGGACTATTCAACACTGGGCCCAGGTACAAAGAAAGGGGACAAATCCAGCTAAGGGTCTCTCAGACAGCTGTGGCCTCCTCCTGGTTGGTTGGTTGGTTGGTGAACTCAGTGTACATTCAATGGGATGTCATGAACTACTGCTATGTATAGCATCGATCATGAACAACTGCTATGTATAGCATCTATGATACCCTAACAGGTTGGTTTTGGCATAAATTTCCTTCACAATGAAAGTATAGATTTCATATGAATCTTCCTGCAAGATTCTCCTTCACTCAATCGCCCACCATGTCCATGGAAAAAATACTTATTCATGAAGGAAAACTCTGAAAAAATAATGAAAAGAAAAAAACAACCAATACTCATACACACAAAAAATATATCGCTTCTTCCTCAGAGAATATAACAAAAAAAAAAAAAAATGAAATGTTTATAGCAAATGCATTTCTTTCTATGTTGTGAGCAAAACATTATTTCAGTTTTCCTTGAATCAGCTCCAAATTTGAATATTTGATCTTCTCAGACTTTCTAACAAGTAATTTTTCTGTTTCATTTCCAAATCTAAATTAGGAAAGAAGTCATAGTAACTATATACAGTTTGATATTTTAACGCGCTTGTGAAAACAGACTCCAGCCACCACAAAGTATGGCACAGCCAGACTCAAGCTTGTGTTTCAAGTACTTGAAGGGAACCAGATTCTTCTGTGCTCAAGCTGCCAATACAAATATTTCCAACCGTTCTTGTCAAGTGTCAGTCTCACAATTCTTAACCTCCACATACTTTCCTTCCCAAAACAACATGAAACCCTTTCCTACTCCACAACTGATACAATGATTTGTGCCAAATTTCACAGAAAACTAGCAGAGAATCCATGGCCTTTGTGGGGGATTTTATGAAGAACGGACAAACCGATACTGCCCTGCGACTCAAAGTATATGGCAAATGTACGCACCCATATACATACTATTAAAGTATGTCAATATGCTCATCTCAATATTGGTATTTTGGAAGACTGAACTGAACTTAAAGAAAATGTGTTTGTTGTTTTGGATGCTCTGCGAGCGGAAGAAGAATAACAATAATGTAAGGCATCATTCTGACGAATGTACAATTGTGATCAAACACCCTCGTGAATTCACTATTGAATTATTATCGCCTTCCTAGAATAATGTCGAACATAATACATTTTTATTGGTTTTATGTAAGCAGAAACAGATCTCTATGTAAGAATTTTGTGTGCCAAATTTCAAATGAATACATTCAGCAGTTTTCAAGTCCTTAAGCCTTTTATGCGCTTTGTTGTAGATTTCTAGAAGAGAATCGCATAAAATTTAGGAAAAGTGATATCCATCTGTGAAATAAAAACAAAGGGACTCCTAATAGGGATAATTTTTTTCAGGGAAAGAATGAATTAAGGATGAACTTATCACTATGCAACATATATATAATTAGAAAATCAAACTCCATGTCATAGAAGAGGACGGAACAAAATCTGCAAGCAAGACTCAGATTCGAAGCCATTAAATTTATATCATTTAAATTGTTTTTTTTTGGTCATCTTCATCACAACTTAAAATTTGAAACATGTTGTTTTGTGTTCAGCATTTTGATTACAATTTACCAGCTCGATAATTTTTTTGAATATTTCCTACCACAAGAGATTCTTCCTGTAATTTTAGTTCACTATTCTTTCGCTTCATTTTACTGTTTGACCCTAACTTTTCAGTTTCTATACAAGATCAGACTAACTGAAATAGCATTTAAAATATTTATGTGATATATAAAATATATATATATATATTTTAACTGACTAATGTACAAACACATTTATAAAGTTAGAGGCAACCAAAAACGTTTTATTTGCCACTCAAATTTGTTCTTCAATGTCACGCTTCTTGGACACATGAATTGAGAGACTTTTCTGAGACTATCTACCATTTCAAAAGTAACTAAAAGTAAAACCCATCCCAGATGTGAAAATAATATATAGAGAGACATCATAAAAATGACCTATCTGCAGGTAAAAATTAAAAAAAACAAAAGCTCGAAAGTATCCTAATATCATGCATCATGGCTAGATGTATAACTTTGACTTCAAACTAACATGGCTGCCACACTGACGTTTTTAACATCTCCCACACCAAAAACAATATATGTAAAGACTGGTGGTATTTAAATGCTGAAAGCATTTCTTTCTACATTATATCTTTTAGAAAGTATATATAATATATCAGAAAAAGCAAAAACAATGAAGAAAAAACAACAAAATTTAAAGAATAGAAAGAACTATCTCAACTGAAACTAAAACTGGGAGAACTGGTGAAACTAAAATCTTTCTGGTTGTTCTTTGTGAAAATTAAATGGACTTAATCTCTATCAAACTCAAACTAGTCAATAGAAATTGTGTTGTTTATAGCAAATTAAATAAGAAAAAAAACTGTTTATTTGTTGAAAATGATCTCTTTCATCTAAATTTCATGCAGAGTTCAATATTCAGAATCCGTTCCAAGACTGACTGCTTTGTGAGGGAAAAATTTATCTACTGCTACATTTTGCGATTTTTTCCTTAGTCTGTTTTATCTTTTTATTTTTCAAATATCAGATATAAATTACTGGAGATTTTGATTAATTTTACGTGACATTTCTTCAATTCGGGGTCAAATAAGACCAAGACAATAAAGTCTGAACTCGAAAAACCATTATCATCAACTACAATTTTCAAAAAGTTTGAATGCTGTTCTTTACTAAAAATAAGCTCTCCAAAGACTACAATAAATCTGTCGATGAGCACGAATGGACAGAAAAATGTTGAGCCGACCACAGTAAGTCAAAAAGAAAAATTTCTTGCATTCTACATGAACAGTATGTAGACATTTGTTCATAATGTCCAGTCAAAACCACCAAAATCACTTTTAGTCCTTGTCCACTGCACACTGGACTCCAACAAAGATACTATTACCCCCTAAACGCAGCTATTATGGCAACAAATACAAAATAACGCCGCAGAACAAGATCAAAATAAATTATTTTTCAATTTCACCGGATCAAATCAACGAATCTATACAAGGATTCAGATGACAATACATTTGGGTTTTCCTCGCATCTCAATTTTGTTGCACCTGAACATTTTTTTTCAACCAAACCAGTAATGAGAAAGAAAATTTCATACTATTCATCAACAGACCAAACTAACAGTACTTTTCGTGTCTTTTCAACTTCAGAAAATTTTACCTTTAAGACACTTATTCTATTGTTCTCAAAGAATGAGTTCCAGTATTCGGAATATTAAGTGGTAAAAGTGAAACAAATCACACAGACGAAAAATGTCGAAGCATCTAATGAATCCAGCTATATTACATCATGGAGGAAAAACATTGTCCACCACATCTTTATACATAAGCCAATGCTTCCCAAATTATTCCATGAAAACAGCATGAACAAAACTAAATGGTGAAACTGGAAATTCTTAAATGCAAAATCAGCTACAATTTGTAAATGAAGTAATCCATACGGCTCTTTCCATGTCGATAAAGCCTCACTGAAACAATTCAATGCAACATATATATTCCTTGTACATCACCTCCAAATTTTTTTCGTAAATGAATGACATTAAGATATTGAAAAAATAAACAGAAACGAAGCACTCTTCTTTCATAACAATTTGTCCAATCAGAAAATATAAATCACTAGTAATGGTATTAATAGTTTATGTTTGAAAATACTAAATTTTTTCATTATTTAAATTCATACTTTTTCAATTACTTCCAAAGGATCATTCATCAAACTTAGAACACCTGGAAACACTATCATTTTCCTGCCAAATCTGTCCAGTCCATTTTTACAACTGTACAAAATAACGCTAGTCTAAAAATCATAAAAAAAGGATGGCTAACTTAAAAAAAAAATGTGCAAACTCTTTTGAAAACTGTTGTAATCTTGATCATCAGAAGACTGTTTTCCTCCACACAAAATCATGATAAGCTCTCTTGGCACGGCTGCCAGACGCTTGGCGGTTAAAACACTTCACTTCTTTTTTTATTTACTAGCTCCAGCACACATATATCTGAATCTTGATTTTTAAAAGTGGGAGAAAAGAATAACTCAAGTTTTCAGACTAAAGATTCCTGTCTGTCTCGTCCTGGAGTAAATGGCAAGTCTGATGTCCGAATACGGGGTACAAGAAGTAAAGTCTAACAGACTGAAAAAAAGGGCAGACTAGAAGAGGTAATGTACGAATGGTGGCATTGACCCAGACAGACAATGGGTTCGGGGCAGGTCCTTACATCAAGCTGTCTGCAAAAGAGAAGTCAAAATCCATTCTGTGAGAAAACAGCAGCCCCCGAATGTGCAGTGGTCCTAACTGGCACCTGTGTTTCATGGTCTTGGTCCGAGGGACATGGTCACTTTCACCCAACTGACCGATAGACTATGTGCACTGAGGCCGCCGCACTACTTTCACTAAGGAAGCACTGGAGAAAACAAAATGGCGCGTCCTGCTTCTCTGGGTCTGCATGGCGTCTGGCTAAGAGAACGCGCAAATTGTAGAAGAATGTACCGTAAAGGTTCAATTCGCAAATGACAAAATATCCTGAAAATGATTACACACCCATTTAATCTGTCCCTTCAGTTTTCTATACATGGTTATCGTGACGTGATAACACATACAACAATAGTAAAATTACACATATTTGATAAGAAATTTTAAAAATATCCAAGCGACGAAGCTGTCGATTAGCTAAGATCTTTTTGTTTTTTGGAGGGGTTAAATCGAGGCTGGTGGCGCACACTGCCATGAAGTAGAATAGAGTGCATGGGCGGTATGACACAGCGGCATGGCGCAAACTCATAGCGTCTCTCTATGTTGACACGTCTGGACAAAAGTTTCAATCCACAAGAAATTCTAACACCAAATCTCACATTTTAATGATCCCTGGAAATCATCGCGAAATAAAAATAACAAAGACGTCAGGGGTGCTCAGCAAAAAATCCTACACCCTCATATTAAAAGATCCACATGGTTAATTTTGTCTGAATTTAAGAGAAAAGAAAGAGGCGGTGAAACGAGACAAGCCAGACAGACCTGAAATGCATGTCGTCCCAGTTTCCCGCCCACCACCTCCCTCCCCTCCACTGCAACAGCAGCAAATCAGCGTTTTATGCAGTGAAGCAGGCAGGTTGTGTAGAGGGCTGCACACAACTGTGCAGCCACAGCATGTGAGGCATGCACCACACCATGCACCCAGACAGCAGTGGGGAAACTAGGTTAGTGATATCACTAGGCCAAAGGCCTTATTCCTCTCTCCTTTCTTCCTTCTGACACAAAGCCAGATAGGCACACACTCCAACATAGAGGCATACATACAGATTAACACACTGAGCAGGAACATGTATTTTGTCTGGCCATGTGCCTAGTTATCACTGGCTGAGAAAGAGAAGAGAGGGAGTAACTGAGACAGAGAGAACAGCGCTCTACACAAATGCGCCATAGAAATTGTGTTACATAGAAAATATGGCGGACTACAACACATGTCCGCATGATGTGTGCCAATTTTGCCTACCGCACTGCTGACTTTTCAGAGTGAAAATCGACTTGGCAAAGTGATGTATTGCAGTGTATTTTACTGCCTTTCACAAAACACTGTGTATTACCTGTCTCTTTGCACAGTCACCCATGCTGTCAATGGTGCTCAGTCATGCATTTATGGTGACACTTTCAATCAGTTTATCTTTATCAAACAAACTGGATCTTTCAACAAACCCATAACTGAATTTCTTCTTGTAAAATTGGAAGATTATTTAAGGACTACAATATATATCAGAAAAAAAAAAATGCCTTGTAATACGAGAGAATTCTACAGATCCAGAGGAGAAAAAAGTCAAAGCCTAAAACAACTAAACACACACTTGACTATAGATATAACATTTTTTTTGATGGAACTGTGAGTCTGCTATCTGTTTTAAATCATAGACTTAATAAACTGACAATTATACAAACCAGACAATAAAGATGATAGTTCAGAACATTCCCTCTAAAAAGATGCACAGAAAACAGTTAAAAACTCCAGGGCATTGGATTTAAAAAGATAGAGAAAGCAGCACGAGCCCACGAGAGAGGACAAAACCTCTTCTTTGCTCCCAACTCCTGCCTCTCACCTCAAGGAACATGCTTTCCCTGATGGAAAGGAATACATGAAGTGTGTCGATTCCCTGCATGTTGGAAAATCAATACGGCTGGCGGCATGCATCACAAATGGCTTCTGTGCCATGTAAGAAGAACTCAGTTTGAAAATCCAAGGAAGAAACTATGGTGTGAGATGAGAATCTCGTTAGTGGCTAATAATTACTTTCAGAATGGTTAGAGGAGTACCCCTTTGTACAATCTTGGTATCAACGAAAATTACTTCTAATCTATAATTTTATTTGAATTACGTTTTCTTTCAAAACATAAAACCCCACATAAAAAATCCCTACTCCTCACATTTACCCACGCTATTGTCAGAAAGCGGGGTCTGAGCTTTGAAAATGAAACCTTAACAAGAATGAATCCTACCATGGTTATTTACAACATTTTATCTCACCGATTACGCATGTGACATTATTGCTCAAGAACACATAGTTGTGAATTAAGAGGTAACAGCAATCCTACCTGTAATTCCCCGACTCCTGGGACATCCAGAAGAGAGGAAATCAAAGCTAAAGTTAGCCATCCATAGCTGGTAGGTCCACAAGCTAGTTAAAACTAGGCTTTCCTTCTTATGGGTTTGTATAAGGTCTAAGATGTAAAAAAATCTTAAAAGGCTGAAGCCATGCCTGCACTGAAAACACAGAACTCCATTGTATAGCTGAGTGATATGGCTGATAACAGCACTAGTAAGCCAGATATGCACCAGTCATGTGTTTGATTTTTTCCTCCCCCCCTTCTGACTTGTCTGTCTGTGTGAGACTGGTGGCCTATAGACCCAGTCCCCCACTCACCAGCGGTCGCTGCTTGCCCGCTCGCTCTGTCTGGGTCATTGATCTGCTGGGGGAAATTTTTCCTTAACAATAAACTACTAGTCTAGTACAAAAATGTGTTGTCTGGTTTGCTCTATAATTCACACATCCTCACTCCTAGAATAACAAATTAACTATCAACAAATGACTACAGATTTTACACTGTACTTCACAACCTTCACAGTCATCTTACAAGATGTATGCTTACACAGTATAGGATTTCCTCACAGCACATGGTGTTTTTTAAAAAAGTAGCAAAGGGAAATAACAAGGTAGAAAAGATGGGAGACATGTACGAGACCCAATGCACGAAAGAAGGTGTACACATGCATAATATTACAGGGCAGACAAGGCGAGACACCCAACTGCACAAACTGTGTAGTAAGTAGGACCATAGTTCTTGGCTCCCCTGACTTAATTTTTAAATTTGTTTTTTTCTCTTTCTAACGCAGCTCTAACTCTCGCCAGGTGGCGCGACATGCCAGCAATGTGCATGTAATGCTTCTATCAGAAGAAAGAAACTGGTGGGGAGTTAACTGTGGATTTACATTTTTATTATTTTGTTTTTTTAAAGCAAAGCCTTCAGGACAGAGAGAGCACGGGAAGGGAAGCAAGGAACAGACACTTTGAAACTGGGTCACTGCACACAGATAATGCATGTGTGCAGTATGCAAGCCCACATGCAGTAACACTGGGCTTTAAGTGTAAGAAAAGGCGGGAAGGAAGAACAGGCTACACGAAAACAATTTTTTTGCTAAACAGATCAGGCAGAATAGTATCCTGTCAAATGGGTGATAGTTTAAAAAGATGTGCTAAGGCAAAACTCAAAGGAACACTAATTGAATATTGATATTATTGGTTCAATGCCATTTTAAATAATGAAAATTTCTGAACAAAGACAGAAACTGAAATGACTGAATATCTGATTTTTTGAATAATAATATCTAAAACATTATGAAATGGATTTTGAAGATTTTTAAGAAAGACTAGATCTAGTCTCTTGTTAGTGAAATAATCAAGTCCGTCTGTTCATCTGCACTTCTTTTCAATACGTTTGTGTTTAGCTTTTCTAAAAAACAACATAGGCACTTATAGTTTCAAGGAGTGTCTGCTTCCATTAGAAAGCTTTCAACAGCATGTTTTCCCTCGATAAAAATGGATAGCTGTACTCATTTACTTAAGAATACTTAAAAACACTAAGTATGCTAATTAATTTCAAAGTATTAACTCCCCATCTGGATTACTGTATGCTGTTCAAACCATTTCATCCAAATTAACCTACATTTTAAAAAAAAAAAAGACACACACACACAAACTCAAAATGCACCATGTTGTGGGTGGGGGGTGGGGATAAAAACTGACTGCCTTTCTGGACAGTTCTGACAGCAAATATGGTCACGAGAACAAATCCATCCTCACATGATTTTGCTTCATTTTTGGGACATCTAGATCTAGATATCTAGATTTTATGCCTCCCACATTAGATTAGATAGTAACATGCTAACATCTTAATTTATGTAGGCCTCGATTTTAGAGCTATTTACCCAGGATATAGATTTAGATCTATCTAAATTATGAATCATGGCTAATAATGTAGCACTGTTAAACCCGTGTTCCAATTACCTACTATTTAGTGTCAGGGTGTAGATCTATATCAAGGTCTAGATTCACTGCCTTGAGATGAGGCAGTTAGATCTACGTTTCCCACTCCCAGATCCAGATCTGAGCTAGATCTGGATTTAATTCTGCTGTGATAAAATAGAACATGGTGAATAGGCTGGTAACTGCATCTGGTACTGGCTTGATAGAACTGAAATGTCGATGAGTCTGGGGTGAACAGAAGAGGCGCATCTTGCTTACAAGCGGTCATGATGAAGTTCGATGCTCTATCACGGTCAGTACAAATGGACGCCATTTCTGTAACAACGGAACAGGATGTGCATTTCATCTGCTGGAGTGTTTCCAGCCAGAATCTGTGGAGCCCGTTCTAGGTCTACTCATCAGAATTTGGAGGATGATAATAATTTCCTTGTGCCTTGGATAATTAAAATGTTTTAAATATAAATCAAAACTGTGATCATTTTAAAACTTTACTGTGACCGACAAATTTTAATTTACGTTTTGTTTTAGATCTAGATCTATATGGAACAGAATGGCACCAGATCTCACACAGAGGAGCTAGATCTACATTTGTAGTAGATCAAGCCAAGCCAGTGAAGTCTTTAGAAGTAGTTTGTTTTTCTTAAGCCTTTCAATCCAAAGAAAGTAGGATTATCTCGGCTTTTAGAAGCTGCCAATTTTTGCTGA
>JBCEWB010000014.1:4793887-4811966 GCA_039654565.1 Peronia peronii | reverse complement strand
TAGTGTAGTGTAGTGTAGTGTAGTGTAGTGTAGTGTAGTGTAGTGTAGTGTAGTGTAGTGTAGTGTAGTGTAGTGTATGTAGTGTAGTGTAGTACAGTACAGTACAATGCAGTGCAGTATAATACAGTATTTATAGTACAGTATAGCAGAGCAAAGTAGAGTGGAGTGGAGTAAAGTGGAGTGGAATGGAGTAAAGTGGAATGGAAAAGAGTAGAGCAGAGTAGAGTGGAGTAGAGCAGAATAGAGTAGAGTAGAGTATTGGAGTGGCGTAGAGTAGAGCAGAATAAAGTGGAGTGGAGTGGAGAGGAGTAGAACAGAACAGAGTAGAGCAGAGCAGAGCTGGGGAGAGCAGCATAGAGTGAAGTAGAATACAGAAGAGCCTCGCTCAGTCTGGGCTAATCTAGCCCCGGCCAGTCTAGATAGCATACGTTGTTATTATTATTATTGTTATTATGAACTGTCTGTCTTTTTCTCTTGGTTACAACATCATGAGTCATTCGGACTTTCCAACTGCCTAGGCTGTAAAAATAAAACATACCCACACACACAAACACACACATACACAACAAACCAACTTGGTTTGTACCGAGACAGACAGACTGCACTCGACTAGTTGTTTACTGCTATTGTTACAAGATCTCTGAGTGAGAATGCGTGTGTGGGTGGTGACTAAGTGTGTAAGCGTGTGTGAGGGTGTGTGTGGGTGAGCGCGGATGCGGGTGTGTATGAGTGAGGGTGAGTATGTGCGCATATCAAGGCGTTAGTTGTGACAGACAGGCCAAATGCGACCACGTCGTCCCCGACACCTCATCAGTCACAAGAAGGACAACATCAGCGTCACCATCGTCAACAACAACGCCGACATTTGAACTTTTGACTGGTGCACAAACACCTGGGTGGCATTGACACGTACACTCCAGAGAGGGAGGGAGAGAGAGAGAGATTCTGGTAAAGGACAGGGAGAGATTCTAGTACAGTCCTGAGATAGGGAGTTTTTCGTACAGGTCAGAGAAATGGAGGTCTTCCTGCACTCCAGAGAGACAAAGAGAGAGAGACGAGAGATTCTCAAAAAGGAGAGAAAGGAGAAATTTTCGTACGGTTCAGAGAGAGAGAGAGAGAGAGAGAGAGAGAGAGAGAGAGAGACTCTGGTACAGTCTACAAAGAGATTCTCTTACAGCTCTGAGAGAGAGAGAGAGAGATGTGAAAGATAGAGCCAGAGATTCTCGTGCAGTTAACAGAGGAGTATGAAGAGAGAGAGAGAGAGAGATTCTCGTACAGTCCAGAAAGAGAAAAGAAATGGAGAACGGGTGGAAGGTGAAAGAAAGAGCGAGAGATTCCAGAAGAGCGCACAGAAAGATAGAGAAAGAGAGAGAGAGAGATTCTCGCACGGCCACCGGGAGATAGACAGAGAGAGAGATTGATTCCCCAACAATCTAGTGTGTGTGTGTGTGTGTGTGTGTGTGAGTGAGTGAGAGAGAGAGAGAGAGATTCTCGTAAATCCCATAAAGAAAGAGAGATTCTCATTACAGCCCACAGAAATCAGGAGAGAGAGAGAAAGAGAGAGAGAGAGAGAGAGATTCTCGTAAAGTCCGGAGAGAAAGAGAGGCGATTGGGGCATGTGATTTTTCTTCTTAACCTTACTACACTGCTTTGGGGTTGAATCATTATATTCGCAGGGTGCTGGGGATCCTAGAGAAGGTTCGGTATTTCCACTTTGTATGCCACTGCAAGACAATCCATCTGTGAAATTCGCAAATATGCTGAAAGAAATGAGAATATCTATTTCAAATAGCCTCAAATTTCTATCTCCCGTAGCAAACTATCAGAATCTTCTCGAACTATAAATTTTGTCAACCTGAAGTTTACAGACATCATGAATAGTCTCTACGTTTGTCTTAATATCTTGGCAGGGAACGTATGAAATAGAAACTGCAATAGTTTATGCTCATCTGTAGTCAAAAAGGGCACTACAGGAATAATAGAACACAAGATTTCGGGAAAAACCCGACGCGGAAGTACATCAGGCGTTTTCCCACGTCATTAACACTACTCACGACTATTATTATGTGGAGAGCATCTAGGTTCGACAGGCTATGAGTCTGTCATTCATAGCAAAGAGTTTTAGTCTTAATTTCCTGCCTACCGCAACAGGGTCAAGCCAAAAAGTGAGGCAAACTTACAGCCCATGCAAGGCCAAGGCTATGGGTCGATGGGATTTCCCGGGATATTGGTGAACCCTATAGGAAAAGACAGTACATCTAGTTGTTGTCACCGCAGCACCAATGCAAACTTACGGACTCTTTAATCGTCCGCAAAGTCCAAAAGACCCATACCTGCATTATAAGATAAATATAATAATTATATGGAATTGTCATTCTGCATATTATTTAATTAATTGCGACGTTAGAACTTTCACGAGTATAAAGACCTCTATGTGAGTTTTTCGTGCCGTGGAAAAACGCAAAATAAGACAACATCTGCTACAAAAAATTAACTGGAATAATGCTCGTCACCTGGAAAAATACGTGCGTATCAGAGAGAGAAATTATCATTAATATCTAAGTACTGAGTGCATCTAAACATGAAAGTTGCTGAACCACTTCCTACACACATGTTACTCTACTTCCAGTTCTACAGAGTCCAAAATAACTCACAGCTGTGACCAATTGAAATTGGTCCTGCCTGGATTGCGAGCAATAAGCCCATTTTAATCATCAGACCAAGAAGGCTCTTTGCTCACTACATGGTAATTTGCAGTATTTCGATCTATGGAGTTTCAAATGGCATATCAGATTGAAGTGTGGGAGAAAAGAGATAGAGAGAGTAAGTGTATCAGAGAAATCTGAATAAGACAAAGAGAGAAAGAGAGAGAGAGAGAAAGAATGAGAGAGATGAACAAACAAATAAATAGATACACTTCTTCAAGGAAGCTTGGCTAGAATTTAGTACTTTAAATGATGACAATATCACAAAATCAACAAAGAGAGAACAAGAACGCTCTCATAAATAAGCTTAAATAACAAAATAATTATGCACATGCATGTGTATAAGATATAAGGATAAAAAGCGACATTAGCTAAAACTATTTAACTTATGAGGTGAAATGTATAAGACTAATAGACAATTCGTAATGTCTCTCATTATTCAGTGTCAAAGACTCACATATAGGAAAATCCATGGAAACAGACACTGGACAGCAATTATAGTAGTTGTACATGCATCGGCATGAGTTTTCCAACAGCCAAGCGAAACGCCAGGAAGTAGTGACGCTAAATCAGTTAATTCCTTATCTCGCCCCCCCCCCCTTTCTCTTGAATAATAAGACGAATAATAAACATAGTATGACAACTATGATATTGATAGAATCAATGTACCCAACATAAGAACAAAAAATATAGAGACATCATTCCACGTTTGTGATTATATATTAGCTGGCATATATTGATATCAGATAACAGAGGAAAAGCGTATTTGAAAATAAATAAATAAACAATAATAATAATACTTGATATTATTCATGTTATTGAGTTATTCATGAAATTTCTTTTAAAGTTTCGGTATTTTATCGTATTAGTATTGTCCCGTAGCTCTCTGTTATCAAGGATATATGTTATTATTTTGTTCATGAAAACTTATCACCGTGTGTTTTCCAGAAAAGTGTTAAGATGTTTTTGAAAAAAAAAAATTTAAGAAACTCAATGACTCTGTCACTCTGTCAACGAGCGGCCACCGAATCTGAAAGTAGTGAAAGGGTGCAATCTTTCCTTCTGGGGAAATTTATGTGTGCATTATATGACAGAGCTTACAGTATAATCCTGACCGCAATAGATCTCGCAGATATATCTCGAAGGCACTTATCAGATGTCACTCGCCTGAAATTCACATTAGCCATATCCACAGTACACTTCCTTACTGTAAATAAAAATTCTACATAGCCCTATAATATAATTATATTCTCCAGACACTTACATTATAATACTCGTGCATTCACTCATATGTAACAATTATTCGCACTCATACATAATAGGTTTATTCATACTATGTCTTATGATTATATATATAAGTGGCACGCACACAAAAATGTTAAGTTATGGGGAATTCGAATACTTTGTTTAAAAGTGAACTCAACTAGATCTATAGGTAGTTGGGACTATGGGCACTTCATGGTAGAACTAGACGACCATTCATCTTATGTGTGATGAGTAACATATGAAATTTTCACAGTTTCAACGTCTGTCTGCTGATTTCAAATAGTTTCTCGTTTACTTGGTTCCTCCTACGACAGCAGTTTTTTTTTTCTATAATATACTGCCATTTGGCCTTATGGTTCTTCAAGACTTTATGACGAGTGAAAAATAAATGAGCGACATGGATGTACACAATCTGCATGTATTCATTGCGCGATCAAGCACACCATCCTTCAACATTAGCGCGCCAACATCAGGAAGACAACCTCTTTGGCATGGCCATTTTCTAAGAAAACTATTTCAATTATGTGCTCTCTTAAGAACAGACAGCAACCTCAGAAAGTCTAGAAATCTACATAATTAGTATATAAGCTTTCAAACAAGCCTGTATTCAGTACTTCCAGACCGGGTAGTAAAAAAAAAAAAAGGGGGGGGGGGGGATGAAATAAAAAATAAAAATAAGTTTAAAAAAAAAAAAAAAACAGTAAGAGGCATATTTCTAAGATTGTGCGACTGTTAACAGCAAAATATTATTGCTAGGCATCTCAGCCAATTTTGTGCCACAAATCGCATTCACCAATCTTTAACGCTCTAGAGACCGCCATAACATTCAAAACACTGTTTCCAGAATAACATTACTTCAAGTAACTGTTTCTTCGTGAAAAATATTTATGATTTTCTGATGTTTTAAAACTCATCTGTGTGTGTATGTGTGCGTGAGTAATACGTCACACTGGGCTATATAAGATTAATATCTGATACACATCTAGCAAGAGATTGACAACACAGGTTATAAACATCAGACAATCCAGACATGTATCTATAGATATATCTAACATGCATGTATCAATAACCTGGAGAGACCATGGCCCCAATTCTTTTATCGATAAACCTCCACAAGATCTCACAGGTCGTAAAACGGCATTGATTTTAATCCCTACAGCCAGATTGTAGCTCTCCCCCTCACCACTCTCCTGTCCCTCGTCCTTTTCCCAGGTCTCGTCCTCGTCCCAGACAATTGTCTCCTGGCTCACAAACACACACATATGTCCACTCACACATGTACACAGAGCACACAAATTTCTGAGTACTCACTCATATTTTCCACAGAGGACAAAATAACAGTCTGTATCTCTCAATCCCATTCGATTTGCACTAGTCATCTTCGACAATCGTTAACCAGTATTTGCTCTGAGCTGGGGCAGGCCGTGTACTGAGCACTTGAACCGCCCTGTGTAATGTTCACTTCTCAGCGCTCACTTTAGCTATTCCATTACTGTCGTTGTTCAGATTGTATTAGTGGCCAACACTTTTCCAAATTTCGTCTTCAAGTCAACGAACAATACTCAAAACTCTTGATCAAGAAACGACTTCCATTATTTCCACATTGTTAGAGAATGTCTTCAGAAAACAGAATAAATCTCATCGCCTTTTCCACTGTTTGAGAATTAAGCGACTTAAGATGGTCCATTATTAATGATTACGGCTTGCAATGGATGAAGAATTCTTTCCAGCTAACGTTACAATACATTTTGTTTTACAAAGATTTGTGATGGAATTCTTTATAGCTACAGTTTTAAAATAAAATGGTCTACACATTTTTTCTAGATGGCGTCGTTCTACAGTATTACTGGCGAATGAATCAGGCTGATACAATGCATGGTATTCATCTGTGAAAATATTAATTTAAAAACAAAACCAATAAAAAATTACAACTCCCACGGAATTTTATCTTTGAAAATGCTAAATAGTTATAACTTAAGTAAATTTAGGTTACCAGTAGAAAATTAAACCCATATAGTATATAAAAAATAAATGAATGGATAAAAGAGCAAATAAAAGCATGAATGAATTAAACAAACATAAACGCAAAACAAACAAATAAATAAATAAATAAATTAACACTTAAATAAATAAATAATCTTTTCAATTCATGGAACAAAGGAACAAAGTAAAAAATAAAATAAAAAGAAATAAAATCAACAGAGATGCGCATTGTAATACCAATTGTTCTTTTATATTAAATATTATTATGTCTGTGGTTTCTGCACAATTTGTATACATTGACACACTGAAAATAACAACAAAATATGCGTAAATAAAATAATAAACCCGCAGCGAAAAGCAGCGAAAGAACACAAAAGTTTAAACAGTAACATAGGATCAGACTTTCGACCTACCTGTCTCCATATTAAAAAAACTAGACCTAGGTCTAAATTTTAGAACTCTGTTCCTTTATTCGGTGAGATGCTGCCCTGTTAGTTCGAAATTGCCATAAAATCAAACTCAAATACGGATTCCATCACAATATCATAGTTCTACATATTCATTTTCCGTCTAAACATTAGAAAAGCTAAACCCAGATCTAAACTTAAGGACTCTGTTCCTTTTGCCAGAACGTTGCCGTGTTCGTGCGAACATGTCATAAAATCGAACGAAAACACTGATTCTTCCCTTTGAAAGCTTTTTATGTGACTGAAAATTTAATATGAACAAATTCAAGGATTTTTCACGACGTAATGGATATTTAATAAAAAACTAGGATATATATATATGAATATTATATATATATATATATACAAAACTCAACAACGTAATCGAAGAGCGACCACTGATATTAAAAATGTGCAGTCGCTCCGTTTAGGGTAATTTATATATTATTATGTAGCCCATAATGTGACAACCCTCAGAATATATATCCTAATCGTGATTTTGACGGTGCAGTATTAGATCTAACAAATATAGCATAACAGACATCTATTTAGATGACTTATTTAAGAAATGCCAGTAAAATGAAATGAACATTCATAAGATGCTCACCATCGAGAGGGGAGAGGAGGGATGCGAAACAGATAATCTAGCCGTGGGGGTTAAATCGATGCTGTTTTATGACCTGTGAAATCTGGATGATTTGTCGAGCTCTATCGCTAAAACTATTGGAGCCAAGATCGCTCGTCGTTATTGATACACGCTTCGCTTGATATGTCTATATAATTATGTCTGTGTTATGTGAAGTTTATGACCGTGTTGTTAATCCCAGATGTGTATCTTGCCAGTATCAACGCGACACAGTCTAGTGTGATATACAATGATGCACCAAAATATAATTGACCCGTAAAACATCTCTGATACAGTTTACCTACTTTATTAAGTTTTCTTCTATTGCTTAGACAAATTTTCAGCAGTGAGCTTTCAAACACCTCTCACATCTTCTGGAATGAGTTTGTTACTATGTTAAAATAAATTTCGTAGAAGTGAGCTTTAATACCTCTGTGATGCCTATTGAGCAAGTTTGTTGTTATCGCTGAGATAAATTTCCAACAAATGATTTTTAACACATCTCTCATATCTACTTGAGTAAGTTTGCCAGTATTGTTAAGATAGATTTCTTATAAGTGAGCTTTAAAAACGTCTGATACTTACTTGAGTGAGTCTGCTACTATTGTTAAGATATTTCCTACAAGAGAGCTTTAAAACATCTCTGATATCTACATGAGTAAGTTGACAATTAACGCTAAGATAAATTTCCTGTGAACGAGCTTTAAAACATCTATTGAGTAAGGCTGCCGTTATTGCTGAGATAAATTTTCAGCCCGCCACCTGACAAATACGATGACTTTTCCATTTCTTCTCTCAAGTGCTGCTCTGGACTATCCAAATGATTTGTCCTGATAACTCAAGTTCATGATGTGTCAATGACCTAATATATGAAAGTACCTGGATCTTTTTCTCTCTCTGGGTGTTTCTTTGGCCACTATTGCTCTATGTTCGCGTTAAGTATGCAGTTGGCATTAATTACTGCGCCTTTCTAATATATTACATAACCAAGATCGTAAATGGGGCTTGATGACATTTATGTTTATCTCTATAATTTCATAAGAAAATTTAAACGTTAGGTGTAAGTGGGTGGGTTGAAACGAATGGGGAATGGGAGGAAAGGGTTTGGGTTAAACACCCCTTAAAACTGAAAAACTGAGAGTGGCTACACAATTTCCACGACAAAAATAACATGCAAACTTATACCCACGTCT
This sequence comes from Peronia peronii, assembly GCA_039654565.1. Taxonomy (NCBI): domain Eukaryota; kingdom Metazoa; phylum Mollusca; class Gastropoda; order Systellommatophora; family Onchidiidae; genus Peronia; species Peronia peronii. The sequence continues at coordinate 4,803,748 of JBCEWB010000014.1, read as the reverse complement.
AAACAATAAATAAAAATAAATAAATAAACAACAAATAAATTATATATATATATATATTGCTATAAATAGAAATGTTCACGTGGTTTTAAGTTTAAATGTTGCTAACATGTAATTCATTTATGCATTCAACAATTAGTCCTGTTTCTAAATCAATAAGCAATACATGCATTAATTGCCATTTGAAGACCGAGTAAGCAATGTGTGTACAGGAGACACCCGTGGCCTCAGCATACTCCATTTTCTACACTTAAAGACTACAACAACAACAACAACAACAACAACAACAACAACGACAGCAACAACAAGATAATACATAGACCTAGTAAGTTAAGAGGGCAGGGGAAACAGGAACACTGACAAAAAATAACAATAGAAGATGTTCAACTATGCTACCATACATTTTTGCTGAGCATTTACAAGGCAGGTTTCGAGGAAACAACAACAACGTCCACTTGGCTGTGACATTATTCGTGTTACACCTGCGATGTCATTATTGTACGTTTCTCTACTACATCCTGTTTGCTTTCGTGATTTCGAATTGCCTTAGGCTTACAAACATAACATATGTATATATGTGCTATATATGGTAACCTTCAGATCAATTGAGTAATTTTGTGCTGGGTTTCGCATCAGAGCACGACATCAAAGGGGTGAGTGGTGCTGAGGATCGACATGCGTACGCACATTCATTATTAATGAGCAAAGAACTCAAACCTGAACCGGGAGCAAAGTTGGATCAAAGCCAAAGGCATGCTAAGACATAATTGCGGTGATTCCTTCCTCTAAACATTCAACATTCTAAACTTTTTATACTGGCAGAAATCTATAAATACATAATTAGTATAAAGGCTAAAACGTTCATAAATGGTGTATTTGACTAGTTGTATGTGAATACAACTGCAAAGAAAGAAAGACAGAATGAGAGTAGAATTGCCATGAGTGCGCATGTCCAAGACTTACATCATGGAAATCTCGCTGGAAGCCTCGTATGTAAAGCGAGATATGAACGAGACATCCGTCTTGCACACACAGCAAGGTTGCCTTGGAATGTGACGAGGTAACGCAAAATGTAAAAATTTCAAAATTTCCACTGAGAGAAAAAGAAATTGAAAGTAGTGATTTTTGGATACTATAACATCTCCAATTAATGTAACCCCTGCTATATCAGACTAAGATCGAATTTTACTCTAACGGCTTATTTTCTTATATCACAGGAAATACTTCTAGTCTACTTCTCGTGACCCAAGGCAAACTGGGCATAACGCCAGAGGGAGAACTTAAAGAAATTTGTATATCTTTAAAACTATTCTGCTGCCTTATGCCCCCCCCCCAAAAAATATAAATATATATATATATACACATGCACCCACACACACTAGAAAAATGCAAACCCATTTCCCTTCGATGTAAATTGTGAAATATCGACTGAAAATAATATAAACTTTGATTTATTCTTTGATCAATTTTTATGCTAAATGGCGTTAAAAATGTACGAAAAGAGTGATGTCGGCAGGAAGTGGAAAAGTTATGCTTGATACGCATGAAATTTTCAGACCATTGGATAAATCGTAAGAAACGTAAGACTTCAAATAACCGCTGAGATGTTCAATCTGAACAAAGTTTATTGTAAATAAAGGATAGATATTTTATTTACATTGCAATGAGTTATTGAAGGGTAAGCGCAAACTAGAGGACTTTCAACCTGTGCAAAAAAAAAAAGAAAGAGAGATATTTCCTGCATGATAAACAGAAAAGAACAGATATAACTGATAAACAACAATATAGGGAACCATAATAATAAACGTGAATTACGACAGGATATCCACTTAATATAAAGCCAAGAACATTTTTCCCCGAAGACTGAAAGGCACAGCCATGAGCCACCAATAACAACATAGGCAATAAAGTTCAACATACAGTTCGACATCAAGAAATATAGCTAGACCCAGGTAACATGATATCAGTGGCGCACATGTATTTCCCCATAATATAGAAAAGAACAGCCAAAATCGACTACGAACACCACAGGTAACCATAACAACATATTTCACTGATTTCGCCTCTTTTATTGGTAAATGAAGAAGGAACAGTAGCTGCACTTGACTATTTTTGTAATGCCCTCATTATAATTTCAGATACGATTATAAGTCAAGCAAAGTTCGAAAAAAAAAAAAAAAAAGAGATCATCTTGACTTGGCAATTATTAAGTCTTCCTGGCTCTTATTTCCAATATAAAAATCTTATCAGTATGCTGTATATTCATGAAAATAACAACCAACCATTTCATATAAACAACAAAGTTTGCTTTAATTTGATTAAAATTTTGAATAAAAAAATCAAAATTGAAAGAATTTGCTTTTTTGATATTTAAAAGACTAGATCTAAAATTTGCTATCATATCGTAGAAAATCTGTGCTTTCTACTCATACAAATTCAACCAGAGATCATTTTGATCCAGAATTATTATACATGTTTTTTCTCAACTACAAGTAAGGAAACTGCATATTTAGATTTGAAATTTGATTATAATATTTTTTTTTCATTCAACAAAGTAAGTATTTTTCTGGAGAAAAATACGAACAGTTAATACTCCTGAGGCACAAAAATTTCCTCAACAAGCATAAGTGTCTCAGATCAACTGAAATTTCACTCAAGACAAAAACAAATGGAAACTTTCCTATTTAATAAATAAATAAATACTTGAAAGCCATCAAATTGTCAACAACCTTGGTACAGGAGCATATTCTTTTTATTGAAAATTATTGTATCTGGTTTGAACTGACAAGCAATCTGTCATTTCCCATAAAATGCCTAAAAAATCTATTCTGGAAAGCTAATGCATCATAAATACAAACATATCGTCATAATTCACTATTTTTCAAATCATATAGGTCTATTTCGAAAATTTACTGTAACACAGAAACAGATGCTAACATATCTATTTTGCTCCAAATACAACAACACTAGTCTCCTTCGAGCAGATAAGGCATCACTAAATTATAACTGCAAAAAAAAAAGAGAGAAAAAGCAAAAGAAAAAACAATGATGTACTACTTCGTTGGTGACTGACCTGGCCAGCAGACTGACATGATTCCCCCCCCCCCCCCCGCTCCTCCCTCTCAAATCCCACCCCTCTTACACTGTTGTCGATTTGTACGTGAGTAAACCGTTTAACTACCGACATGTCTGTCAATATAATCTGGCTGGGTGAGCTGGCGTCGAGCCCTACTCGCGTCACTAACTGCGGGACAACTCTCCGTCTAAATACCGAAAGACACACACAAGACACATTTAAAAACTTCCTTGTATTTGCTGACCTTTCACCATCATTTCTGCTTGTTCAATGAGGAAATTTAAGAATAATGGCTTTCCTCAAAACAGTTATAACTTCACATGAGAACGACTCTGATAATTAAAATCTCAACCAATGACTTGTTCCAGTAAAATGGTCTAAAACAAAAAGATGACATAATATTAAATATCAACTGATTTTAATTTGAATTCTAAAATACATAACTTATTCCAAAAGTTGTAATAACTTACATCTGTAACGAAGATACTCCAAATAACTGATTCCAAGGATGACGTACACTTGTGACGAAACAACAAAAACCATTAGCCGATTAGGGTTTATTTCAATAAATATTTCAACTGAATACTCCAATATATCAACTTATTCAAATGATAATATTACTTTTGACCAGAGACTGAGAAACAATTTATTCTTAATTTTCAGTCGAAGATAAATACTTCTAGAAGGAATATTCAATGACAATGTTATCTAAAGACCACAATAGCTAACTCAAACTGATAATGAGGATAGACTTGAGCCAAAGTGAAGCAACTACGCAAACAATACTATTAAATCGAGATTACTAACATAATTCTTGACTTACTCTGGGAAAAACGTTAACATAATTATTATATGTATAAAATAAAGGTATAGTTTAAACAGCTTTATCAACTACGCTAACATAGTCTGTACATTATATGCACGCATTAATAATATTAAATGAAGTGGCCTTTTATTAAGTTTCGAAATGTTTTGTAAATTTGCTGGTTTAAAAAAACAATTAAAACCTAGCAGGAAGGAATATTGACGATTGTTAAATATATTAGGCTATGTATTCGATGTAATTGAGAAATATCAAGTTCAGTTTCAGTTATTGATGAATTCACGATGTGAATGTATCTAATTATGTATATATTACATTTATCTGAATGTCTGAATTTTCCTAAGCTAGATTCTTTGTATCTTTATAAATGAATAAGTAAATAGATAAATATTCGAATAAATAAATAAGTAAAGAAATAGATAAATAAATAATAGTGCCTAGATAAATAATAAAATAAATAAACACAAACTAATAAAGAAATAAAAATAAATATATAAACAAATAAATAAATTAACAAACTGTAAATTACTAAATAAATGAAAACAAAACAACTTGTAACAAAACGAAGAAATGAATAAATAATTAAATAAGTGAAAAAAAAATAAGTTAGCATATAAATACTAAATTAATAAATAAATTAAAATAAATAAATACATACATACTAATATCTAACGTATTACCTTAGAAGATAGAAAGGTCTACACCAAAATATTGCTTAATTTAATTATTATCTTCCCCCCTCCACCCCAACAAAAAAAACCCAAACAAAACTCTGTTAATCTTTTTCTCTCTTGCATACATAACGCATAAAAAAAAAAGAAAAGCTACGTCCCTTCCTTTCTTGTTCCATTAAATTTAGAAAAATAACGCATAAAAAAAAAGCCATGTCTCTTCCTTTCTTGTTCCATTAAATTTAGAAAAATAACGCATATAAAAAAAATTAAAAAAAAAAAAAGCTACGTCTCTTCCTTTCTTGTTCCATTAAATTTAGAAAAAAAATAATCAAACTTAAAAATCTCTACAAATCAAGAAACAAAAAAAATCAACGACTCGTCTTTCAAATCTGAAAGTGATTTTCGATTGTTCCAAGCCTATTACTTTGATTAGGACTATTCAGAAGACAAATATAATCATATATATAAATAAGAAAAACGACACTCAGAGACTCCAATGTTTAAATACGGAAAACTTTATATTGATGTACTCATTAACTGGCAATGAGTGATACTCACAGTCTATCGTTTTTTGCTTAAATCAAGTTTGAAACTGAGGCAGTAAATTTACAAGAACAAAGTCAAGTATACATAGCATTTATTGTATAAGTATTGAGCATTTCATGATTTCTTCTGAGACACAGATCTAACTCTGACGTTTCATTTCAAACAGAAACACAGTAACCAATGATTTTTTCCTCAAGTGACAAAATATTAATCTAACTGTTCGAAGAGAACTTCAACCCATATAACTTTCTGACTTCAAGTCAATTTCAGATAAAATTTCTCGAAAACAAGACCTAGATCTAGTTTACATATTCACATTCCAGCATCTGTATTCAATCTATTTTAAACTATTCCTTTCAGTTCATTCCACAGTACTGTTACTTTAATACCATACAAACTCGCTTAGAATTATATTAAATTTGAACAAAGTAAATAGCTTATACTAACAGAGATTTTAAATCGAAATCGAAAATGCAACTGTTGACTTATTTTGAGAAAAAATGTTAACTTCCATTTCATATTTTGTAAGTTTAAATTTCATTTTATTATTTCATCTTTCTGTTTTGTTTTTTGTTCCTTATCTTTCAATTTAATTTAATCTGTTTAATTTCATTTAATTTGTAATTTAATTAATTTTTTTTTCAACTATCAGATTACTTACACAAGGTAATTTAGATACATTACTATTTAGATGTAGGACGACTGAAATCATAAACCAAAATACTTAGAACTGTAAACTTATTGAATTTTGTCGACAGCATGATACAGCACAATCATTTTGAACCACCTTGTTCTTTCTGGCATGGGCATGACGAACATTTAGTTTTGGAAATTCTCTGCGATTGCCACATTTTATTTTCAAGACCAAAAAAAAAAAATGTAATGAATAAAATAAAATAAACTAGCTGAAATAAATTAAAATAAAACAAAATAAAATAAAAATACAATAAAATAAATAAAATAAAAATAAAATTTTTAAAAATAAAATAAATGAAATAAATAGAATAAAATAAAACAACATTTTAAAAATTCCATCACCTTAAAACAATCTCAATGACTGCTTCCAAGTTCAGTTGTATTTCTTTTTTCATTATTTTATCTGTGTTTTAATTTTAACAAATATAAAAAAAAATAGTTTTGAAAAAAAAAATTAATACGGATCATAATACTATGCTGAGAACTAATGGTATCAAGTACAAATTTAAAAATAAATGAGCGAACACAGAAAAAAAACACATACACACAAACAAACAAAATAAATAAAAATAGTAAAATTAAATAAAATAAAACAAAAATGTAAATAAAAACCATGTTTTACAAAACAACGCAAATAAACACACCAAGGCATATAAAAAAAAATGAAAATACCCAAATGATATAATAAATAATGAAAAGAAAATATTTAATCATAAATAGATCTAGATTAAAAAAAAAAAAAAAAAAAAAGGAAGACAAATATTCTGTTTTCGAATCTGAGTAAATCAAAATATTTCTGTAAAGTCTACTGCAAATTTGAATAATACTTTTTTTCAATTTAAAACAAATAAAAAAAATTCTCTGAAGGTGACACACAAATCTAATTTAAATTAGCACATCTATGAACAAAACAAACAAGTGGAGGAAAATATCTGTAATGCAACGATTAGATCTGTATATTTTATTTCAACAGCCCACATTCAGTCAACTAACTCAGTAAGCGATGTCTGGTCCTAAATAGTAGGGGCAGATCTAGTCTAATTCTATTATTAAAAATAATAAAATTTTACTTTATTGCGGCACATGACAGTTTTGATAGCACTCTATTAATAAAATAACACAATAGATGTAGATCTAACATTTTTATCACCGATCTAATGTGCAAATATTTCGAAGGATATAGATCTAGATTTAGATTCAATTGAATTACTGAATCTCATGAAAATCATTATCCAGTCTAAACTATATCGCACGACTAGTAGATCTAGTCTTATTCCTTAACTGAAGCCCTCTACGCGCAGAAGTCGTTGTCTCACGACTGCAATTCTCGGCAACGGACAACAAACTCTCAACTATTCCAGGTCGTTCACATCAAAATCACCTGAAACACACGTGAGCAGTGGTCAAGTTTGCAAACTCGGGGTATGACACATCAACGCTTCCTTCTCGTCTGGTTTTAACGGTGGAAGACGCAAATCAAACAGTCTGTTTTCTTCCTGTGGGCGTCGAGGGCTAGCAGTCTGTCTAGCAACAGCACTAGTCTAGCTACCGCATGCACAGACATACAGCACGACACGAAAACGAACGATCAAGCTTCCTAGATCTATGTCTCATTCCCCCCCTCGTTCCCTGTCTCCTTTTTGATTGTCTGTCTGGATCCTGTCCACCCCCCCCCCCCCTATTACGAAGTTACACGGCACAGAATGAACACTCAAGCAGACCAATAAACGACTAAACACCTAGTGTTCCACTGACCTCATCCTCCGCCGGCAAGTCCAGCCTGTGTTACATCAACACTGACCTCTCCACGCGCTGACCTGGTTGTGGTCTATCTAGAGTAGCGCGGCGGTAACACGACCCACTTTTGCCGTGACGAGCAAGACGGAACCTCACCACTGCCTTACACACTGCGCAAACACGCCACTTCACAGCACACATGCAGCACATTCACTTTAACACCACCATCGAGACGAGTGAATGATATCTGTTTTCTCTCTATGAAAATACGTTCCATAGATTCCATTGGATGTGGAGGAGAGTGTTATTGTGTGATATAATCTATTCATATCTCACACGCCACTCTAGGCCGTCTCCTCTCGACGCGATCCATCGGCCTATTCACGTCACACAAATAATTTCCCCGTATTTCTATTCGTACGTGGGCTGAAACACACCAGCCAGACAAAGTAGGTCATTGCATATTTACACGACTCCCATAGTTATCATAAGTCGTCAGCAATTTTAAGCGATATCACGTTGTTTCTTCACACTTTGGTGCACTTCATGATAAATACAAGGTGTCAAAGGAGCTCTAACAAATAATAACCAAGAGAACTTCAACGCCCTTAAACGGTCTGAAGTACTAATCGTATATGACGGAAGCATTCCCCTCTCTTTTCCCTAGCTCCTTTTACCCGGTACAAAATCAGAGAAAACAATTTGGCCTCATCTGTTCGGGCCCTTTCATAAACTCTACCAAGCAGCATGTGGTCACCTTCGGTCAATCGACTGACCACAGTGACCCCCAGGGCGGCGCCTGGTATGCGGGCCCCGCGGGAACAGATGGTCGAACTGGATGAAAGACACACACAGTCCTAGTTCTAACCTGACCAGCGGCGGGCGGACGTAATACCACAGCTTAGCAAAGCACAAACAACACAGGGCACACAAACTGCACTGAACAAGCAGACAGATCCTGTCCGCTTCTTACGGTCGTTCAGTTTGTTCGCCTAGATCAAAAATAAACATTTTCACCATACAATTATGAGGCTAGATAGATCCATGAAAATTTTCTCAGTCATGCTCGAGAAAGGCTCACAAAACTTAACATTATGAAAGTGCCCGAAGGAAAAAACACTGGGCCAAGGAAAAAAAAAACAAAAAAACAAACACAAAAACCAAAAACTGATAGCGTAGCGGATACTCCAAATGCTTCTGAATGCAGTAGATCTATGTGGCAAACGTTATGTAATACATACACAATCCCTGCAAAATCTCAGCACGTTTACATCTGTAGTAGACAGGGCTGTCTGTATAAAGACTAAAACGAAAGACAGAATTATTATACTGGGTACGTGTGCGAAAAGGAAAAGCGGTGAAGGAAAGAGACAGGGGGCGAAAGGGAAAAGGGAGAGAAGAAAACAAAAAATTTGACCTACATTTTTCACGGACCAGCCAGGCCTATTCATAAGCCTGTAAGGTCAAGGTCAGAGCGACGTAACCTAGGTCAGAGTGACCCAACACGGCGGGGACGACTGGCATGAGAAAGAGTGTAGTTGGGTGGGAAGGCGAGGGTGGCCGACCACGAGAAAACAGCTCCCAGACGTCACGCGGAATAAGCCAGCCCTCCCGGCGTCCTCGCCAACCAATCGGCGCGCGCGTCTCGTCCAGACGCACGCGGAGAGGGGGGATCTGAGGACAAAAGTGATACTGTGCGTGAAAGCACAGTCAATGTTATATCTCGGAAGGTGGCCGCCCGGGGCCTCGACAACTTCATACAACGGCGGAGCACACCGCTCGGATATGCTCCAACTGCCTGTAATGCTCCCTCCCCGGCACTCAACATAAATCACCGATAGCTCTCTCTGGTGGGGGAAGGGAGACTATAGAGCGAGTTGTGATGGGAAAAAGGTGGGGGAGGGGATTTGTGAAAAGAGACTCATTTTCCTCACATGACAAATACAAAGCTTGATTTGAAATATATATATAATTTAAAAAAAAAAAAGACAGACCAATTTGAACAATAACGGTCATGATATATCGATGAGAAGGAGGGAAATTGGTTATGACTGTCGCAGCGGTTCGAGTGGGAGGTGGGGAGAAAGGACGGGTGGGAGGGAGAAGGGGCGGTGCTGCGGTTGTTCTGTGGTGGTAGGTAGGCGAACTACACGTCGAGTTCATCCAGATGTGTACCCCTGTGTGCTGCTGGCTCTCTCACTGCCATGCCAGCCAGACGCGCAAAATGTGCCGGCCAATTTGCCAAATCGTACCACTACTAAACGCGATTGGTTATTTCTTTCTGGGGGGAGGGGGGGAGGGGGGGGGGGGGG
>JBCEWB010000014.1:4771062-4784416 GCA_039654565.1 Peronia peronii | reverse complement strand
CGAGTCGATCCCGGTCCGTTTTCTCCGTGAGCAGACGCCAAACCACAGAGCCAATGCGTCCCCCATACAATCTTATACAAATGGGGAGGCTAAAGGCGAGTTCATGTCAGAATCATGACAAAGAAAGTATATCAAATATATGTGTATTTTATATATTTAATTTTTGTTCTTGACATACAGCTCTACAGCCGTTTCTGTTTTTCCTGAGTCAGCCTTGCTTTGGTGCTGTCCTTGATATACTGATATGTTGTGTATATGAAAGTGTGTGTGTGTGTGTGTGTGTATGTGTGTGTGTGTGTGTGTGTGTGTGTGTGTGTGTGTGAAAGTGTGTGTGGTTGTGCCTCATCATAATTATATCTGATGTGATCCTATCCCGTCTTGTCTTATCTTATCTTAGATGTGTAATCTCTTTACGATCATGGTAAACAATGATACCACGATATGACAGGCATAATCTTGTCTTATTTTATTTTATCTTATCGTGTCTTATCTTATTGTGTCCTATCATGTCCTATGTTCTACTGTCTTATCTTATCTTATTCGAAATGTATATTCTCTTTTCGATCATGTCAAACAATGATACCACGCTGTGAAGGACATTATCTTGTCTTATTTTATTTTGTCTTATCCTATCTTATCTTGCCTTATTTTTTTCTTATCGTAACTTATGATGTCTTATCTCATTTTGTCTTATTTTATCTTATCTTATCTGAAATGTACTCTTCTCGACTACTGCAAAAAGTCTTGCTAATTATAGCAATCACTACTACCTAACAATGTCACCTGCCACCGCAACTGTCAAGATCAGTGCTACTGCTGAACAAAAAAAAAAAAAAAACTAATTTATTATTATTTTATTATAATTATCACTACCCGTGGCAGTACGATATAGTTAACAATTATTGAGGACAAGCTAGAGATAACTTGAGCACGATTTTTTTTTTCTTTAATTCCATGACTGAATTTTATTATGACTTAACGAGCTTTGAAATTAATTAATTTGCACAGGGACTCACGTAAACTAATTTAACTTAGCTAACTAAGTGACAAAGAAACCACCAAACGAATCAACCAAAAAAAAAAAACAAACCAGGCAACCGAAACCAACCAACCAACCAACCAACCAAAAAACCAACCAACCAACCAATCAACCAACCAATCAATCAACCAGCCAACCAACCAGCCAGTCAGCCAACGCACTAACTAACTAACTAACTAACCAACTAACTAACTAACTAATATTTCCTCAGATACTTTTGTCAAAAGTTGCAGCCTAAGCTAGATCTAGGGTCTTGTAAAAGTTGCTATGAAAAAACACATCTAAATTCGAGCCCAAACTGCATACCGAGGTTTTATCAGCTCCTATACGACAGTCTTGGGCCTTCGGGCCTATCTTCCGCATTGTTTGATTTTGACTCCACAATTAAACAGATCTTGATCTAGATCTGGATCTGATGAAGCTCCACCAGCCCCCTCCTGCGGCGACAATGATCGATGTTTGTCGAGTTAAACAACGGAATTTTAATTAATATTCTTTCAAATTTTGTGACTCTGGACTGACTGCCGCTCTGAACATCATTATAAAAGCAGGACATGATGAAGAAAACGAGGATGTGGTCAAGGTACCAACAACGATGATAACAACAAGAACAGAAATAATAATAACAATAACAATAACAATAAAAATATGATAAAAATAATACTAGCAACAACAAGAACATCAGCAACTACAACAATAATATTAACGACAACCCCTACAACAAGAACAACAACAGTAAAACAGCAAAGCAACAACAGAAACAACAACTGCAATAACAACAATAACAACAACAAAACGACGAGAAAATGATGATCAAAGACAATATAAGAAACTAGGTCTGGACGTATTTCAGTTTCAACACGCTCTCGAAAGACAATCAGTTGTCATTATGTTTGGCCTCGAGGTGAAGGTGAGCGTCAAGCTTTAAAGCTCTCTTTTCACTTAGCTTAAGATCCACAAAAGGAAGATCTCTTGGCAGTTGTCTTGGCCACAGTAACGACAGCAATAATACACTAACAATAACAAAGTGAATATCAACTCTGATCAACAACAACAACAACAACAACAACAACAACGACGACAACGACGATGACGAAGACAACAACAACAATACTGGAGACAGCAGATAGATGACCCGGTGCAGACGACAAGTAAATAGAAGACCAAAACGATGAATTCAAACTGCATCAACGGTAATCCCATAATTGTTTTAGCCAGAGCCGTTTATAACGCCCTTAAAACGTATAGTTATAATTTGTTATGGCAAATTGTAACTATACGTTATAACGGTGTTATAAACGGCTTTAGCTTAAACAATTCATTGCATCTAGCAAAGGCAATGGGAAGGAAGGAAAACGGAGGAGAACAGGCAGGGTCAAACAAAATTAGGCTGAATCCAAACAGGAAAACCCCAAAAGCAAGAACATTCCAATTTCTGCACTCAGCTGCTAGCGGGCAGCTGTAATATATCAGACCAAACACGCACAGTAATTATAGAACCCAGCGTGAAAACTAGAACCTGGTTCTATTAAAGTCGTGGCAACTTCACCCAGTACACAGATTTCAACATCAACAATAATGAGCAAAGGTGGAGTTAAAAACAACAACAACAACAACAACAACAACAACAAGGAGCACTGATAAAGAACTTTTTATCTGTCTCTCTCTTTTTTTCCTTTTTTTTGTTGCTTTCAATCTCGACCCTTTCACAAGCCAATGTCAGTGTAACCCTGTGTTGCCGAAGCCTCTTCGTTTTTCGGTCTTCATTATTTGGTTTTGAAGAGGGTCGGCGAGTCGTTTTGTTAAGGGGTCGGGAAAAAACCTTGTCCCACTTACGCGAGTTGCATTGGAGCAGCCAGCCGAGCCGAGCCTGAGTCAAGGCGAGCGACAGACGCAGGGGGAGCTGTGTCGATATACAAGCTTGCATAATGTGTCGGCCTGTGCTGCTCTGGGTACACACTCAGCCTCCAGCTGTGCATCTGTTGTGTGCCAACGATAAGTTTGGTTGCGCATCGAACAGAACAGATAAAGAATGAACAGAAAGCACGAAGGAGACTAACATGGCAGGCTTAGCAAAAAGAGAAAAGAAACCAAGTACAAAAAAAATAATAACGTTATGATAATAATAAAACAAACAAATAAATCATAGACATTTTCTATAAAGAAGTAAAGAAATCCAAAACCACTTGTTTATAACTGAAATTCGATCACCCTGGGAATCACAGAACGATTTCAATTAAAAATGCAAATAAACGGAACCCTATTTAATCCAGTCCATTAGGAAAATCCATGGGGAATACCAGTCTATTTTCAGAATTTTCAATATACATTCATCGTAAAAGATCTCTGGTTCTTTCATATCGAACAAAAGTATTCGAAGTGAAGAGATCTAGGCCGACTCCACTATCTGCCACAACCACAAGACACACCCAAGAGACAATCGAGAGAAAATGTACTTTGTGCTTGGATGCTTTCCATACAAAAATTGTATCGAAAGAAGGTCCAGCCCGGGCAATGGATCTTTAACGGCTATAGTTAGAATATGAGATTAGTCTACTCAGATTTCCCTGTTTGTCGTACGATGAGGTCACCGGGGTCACTAGCTGATATCGAGAGATACTCTGTGTATGATATACCGTAACCCTAAGACTGCAGGATCCCCCTGGCTTGCTCTGACAAATGCCAAATGTCATTGAGAGATGCTGATTCAAAGTACATTGCATAAGCAAGTCGATCCTCACCCGTGTCCTTTCCCAGGACAAACAATGTACTTACTATCACTTACATAAAGTTGGGATTTTTTTTCTTGCCTCATAAATTTTGACGACACCCCAGTGACTAGAACGTCCCTAAGAAAACAATAATTTGGCTTGGAGCTAAAATCCCTCAACTTCTGCTATTGTTGTTGTTGTTGTTGTTTCATCCTCAATATGTCGACAAGAGGTGCCATGAACTGGGATCACTAGGTTAGGACCTATCAGACTGTATTCAGATATCGAAGGAACTGACAACTTATGCCTTGAGGGAAATTAATTCATAAGTACTGTGTTACTCCAGTGTCGGCTATTTGGAGGCCAATAAAACTTCACATAAATAAACAACCAAACAGAACAAAAGGGGCATTTCAGTAGGTCAGTAAAACAGAACCTTTGAGCAAACTTTTTTCTAAAACACCCGATGACATTTGAATTCTTGTAGGGGTAAGCACTTTGCCTCTTTGTTTCTTTCATCTTTTTTTTTTTAATTTCAAGTATGCAAAATAAATAAAACTGACAAACAAACATACAGACAGTATTCATTTTGTTAGGACAGTGAGGCAGAACTTTGAACAGCTCTGTACTAAAGCAGTCAATGATAGCTTGAAATCTGACCGTGATATAAGCTTCTGCCTCCTAGTTAAACAAAAACATCCAAAAACTTCATGTAGACAAAGAAATAAAAGCAATATTGTGGAAAAGTGCCTCAAACATGTGACAGAAATATAAACAACATCCCCACCCAAAGGAGCCCTTTTTTTTTTTGAGACAAAAGAAGAGAGAGAGAGAGAGAGAGAGAGAGAGAGGGGGGGGTAGATTGTGAGTGTTATTTTTGTTCAAAGGAATTTTGTTTCTCTCTCTCTCTTTCTTCTTTTACACTATAGGTCAAGAATAAGAAAGTGCATTCGAAATACCATGCAATGGACTGGTGCAGTCTACACTATATTCATTGCTTGCAGCCAAAAATATCCACTGGATTTTAATCTCTATCTGCACCTGTGCAACTCATGCAGGCCAGGATTTGCGCACCTCCTACAAGCATGCACATAAAAAAGAGCACGAGTGCAGCTGGCACATTAAAACACACAGGGTGAATTGTGTTGCCTATTTGTGAGACGCGCGGTTAAGATCTTCTATCTACCGTAACATGGTGTGTAGTTTCTTTGTTTTTGCTTCTTTTTTTTTTTGTGTAGGGTCACAATGAGTGAACATGTTAAGTCATAAATTTCCACAGAAACCCGATTTTATTCTTTTTGCACATCTTTCAGTTTCATTATTCACCCGCATCCAACAGCAGGAGCTACTGTCCGACTGCTAGTACTGTTCTGCTTCTTAAATATAGCTATAATATCTAAAAATGGAAGCCTACTATAAAAAAGAAAATAGATAAAATTATAGGACTAAAAAGACACACACACACACACACACACACACAAAGAAAAAGAAAGTAAGAAATTTGTGGGGGTTATATAAATTACAAATTTCACCATTACTTCCTCGATTTATGCGAACCTATTGCAAGCTCTAATGCATCAAGGGGCATGTTGAAGCAGCTTTTTATTGATGACACTTGTGCAAAATGCAATGTCTGTGAAACAGGTTGTAGCACGACCGACATTAAGTGCATAAAGTGCTCATGTCTAATTTGACCTATGCACGAACAACTAGCTATGAATGAGCTCGGCTTGCGAATAGTTATATATAATTATGAAGTATTGCGAGGTCAGTGACATGACCCAGGGACCACGGCTCACACATGGTTCGTCTATATACAATGCATATTATGTTTCAATGCTTATCATTCGTCAACAAGAGCAGAACATCAGTTTACAAATCAGTTTGTGGTGTAACTGCCATGTGACTGACTTTGAAATACATATACTTCATTAAACATGTTCCCAGACAACAGGTTTTTGGAAAGGTCAATGAAGTACAGACGGTACGCATGAAAAAATACATGGACGGATGGATGGATGGATGGATGGATGGATGGATGGATGGACGGACGGATAGGTGGATGGATGGATGGATGGATGGATGGATGGATGGATGGATGGATGGATGGATGCATGCATGGGTGGATGGATGGGTGGATGGATGGATGGATGGATTTGCATGGATGGAATGATGGAGGGAAGGAAGGGATGAGGGACGGGGAGAGGGGCAGAGAGAGAGGAAAGAAAGAGAGAGGCTGACAGAGAGAGATACATGGACAGTTCAGAGACTAATAGGTAGGAAGGCATGAAAGCAGCCCAACTCATGAAATGGGGTGTCATATTGGTGGAATTGCCACAGGATCAAACATGTACACATATACGTCATCAATCACAATTAGAGAAGAGGGGCAAGAAAATGAATGAGAAAGAAAAGAAGGAGAATATGGGAAATGTGAAAAATAGAGTATACAATGACATCCTGTCCATAATGGTAATGTTAAACACCACAATTATACATTACAGACCTGCTTTCGGTAATGCTAAACATCACAATTAGACTCATAGAAATGTCGGTGATGAAAGGGTTAAATTTAAAGATAGACCTATGTTTTTTCAATTATCTTTCCTTCAACTATCACTTTATAACTAACTCTTTGTGAGTGAGACAGATTACTATATCTTTACTATATGCTTTACTTATGTTCGGTTCTGTCTTGTCATTAATCCCATTTTCTTCTGCCACTCTGAGACAAGTCCTATGAAAGTGATAAAAAATATCAGCAAGTGGTAGATTGGCGATTTTTCCTATATGAATATTTTAACAGAAATACTGAAAGCTTGATCATGTTTGGTGGGGGAGCTGGTATGCCCGGGCTGCTGAGTGAAAAACTGGGAAGAACCAAGAATGGATTATATGTTTCTTTGTTGAATATTTGTGTTCATCTGTCATATTAATTGAATCTTTAATCTCTCCCTAAATCCCCTCCCCTCGCCCCCCTTCCCCCGGAGAATTCAACCCACGCATATGGTCTATAACAATATTGTTTATTTCCTCATCCCAATCAAAGATAACATCAACATGCCCAACAAACTCGGATACTAGGAAGAAGGACTGAGAGCAAGAAAAACAAACGACAAAAACAACAACAACAAACAAACACAAACACAAACATGACTACGAATAGAATTATCATCATCTCCCCAACTCCATTCACTATTGACTGCCATAGCTCTGTTTGCTGCTAGGTCTATACATCAAATCCTTTATGTGAGTATGATACAAATATATGTATAATACTAAATGTATATGATACAAATTATGTCTCTTTGGAACATGATCTTATTTCCCTTTCATCCTATCACACACTCCAACCCAGTACTATTTTCCATCAACCCTCCCATTGCTCTAAAACAAGAGTGTAAAATAAACGTTTCATTCTTCAATCCTTTGGGTGCCACAAGTTCCATAAATCGGACCTATGCTTTCTTCTGTGGTGAAATCAATACTATTTATCAATTACTGAAAGCCACATAAATATTCATATTGATAACAAGAGTTTCTAGTTTTCAGCAAACCATATTACAATAATTGTATATGATGGTGTGGATTAGAAAGGTTGTAATAGATCAGTGTACCTCTAGTTGAACGGTTGCAAATGAAAGAGAATCAGCAAATTTTAAGTCTAGTCATTCAGTTAGCCATTAAACGTTTGCAGATGTAAAGTACCTTAACAATAGTAATGATTACTAATGGAATGGTCAAAATTATTTTTCAAATAAGTAAAACTAATTCACCTGTTTTTGCTATTACAGCTCATGTCTGAAAGCCCAATGATTTGCAAAAACTTTGCTGTTTTTTATCTTGTCAATCATTTTTTTTTTAGATGAAAGAAGGTTTAAACATATTGAAAACCTGTTATTTTTTTTAAATTCAAATTTCCTGTTTTCCAGTATACCAGAGTAAATTGTACAAAGTGCTATTACTTAATGTATTCGTATTCAGCAGAATGCAATCTTGCACACATGTCTGAATAAAAAAAAATTAAACAAATAAAAAAGAAAACCCAAGGTTTACCAAAGCACAGCAAAGCCATAGCGGTGTCACATGGTGAAGTAATATGCTATCTGATTGTCCAATGCCGCGGCAAAGGCTATCTTAAATAACCACAGAATACAGATCAAAAGAGATCAATAATAACCAGATCTAGGCTTCGGTTGGACATTACGGGGCATCGTGTTAAACAATGATTATTTATTATTTTTTTTTTTAGGGTATGAATAAATAACGAAACCTTTATTGAAAAGTTGCCACCGCCTTCATCTCTTCCCGCCCCTCCCCGCCCCAAGCACTTCCATTTACTCTTGTTTCTTGAGAAAAAAAGAGAGGAGGAAAGGGAAGGGAAGGACAGAAGAGTCAAGGAAAATACCGATGATATGCCAATTCATCAATCTTCTGTTTGACCAACATAACAAAATAAGAGAATATCCAGAGCTGGTAAAGGTTGTTATTTTTCAATGAACATGTGGTAAAGTATCTATATTTGATCATGCAAAATCACATCGCCTCTTGGGATAAAAATAGAAATGTTAATCTGATTATCTAATACGACATCTGCACTATAAATTACAGAATCTAAATAACATAGAATGATAATGATAATAATAAAAATATGTAAATGAATGAACTGATTCCTGAATTAATTTTGAGATAATTAAACCCATTTTAACAAAATATTAAGCCTCAATAAAATCTCAAAATACTAGCAAACACTGGGCTATCACTACAGATATTTTGTACAGAGCGGACACTAGATCTATAACTAGTCTTTACTTAATCTTGCAAGAAAACCATAATACAAATACATCTTATCATGACAATTTTTGACCTAAATACAACTGCCAACATCGAATGAAAACAATCTCTTCTGTCAAGTGTCATTATTCTCAAATTGTTTTTTTCTTCATATTTCGTGCAAAAGATAAAAATACCGGAATTTTATAGACAGACGTAAACACTCTACTCTTGTTACTGCCATGACAAATTAACAAAAAACAAAAACCCCCACACACAACAACGAAACAACAACAACAACAACAACAACAACAACAACAACAACAACAACAAAGCCTGACACTAAAATAATACGACTCTTCTGATCCTGCCCTCAAGGCCTAGGCCTATCTACGACTGGAAATATATTTTCAGCCCTGCTCGGGGATGCCGTGCTTTTCAAGCGCTGACATTCACCACTGCACCAGTGTGTCGGGCAAAACTTGCCCCACTTAGCCTATCAAAACAGCACACGCATCAACTCAGCAATTCCCGGCTTCCCCTCTCCATTTCTTCGATTCCCCCCCCCCCCCTCTCTTGTATCTTTCCTTGCACAGACATAGCTTTTAGATTTTGTAACATTCTTTTTTTGTTTTTCATTTAGGCCTATTTCATCTTCTCCCCCCCAGGTTTTATTGTAAAGCTTGCTGAGGCGTCCTTCCTCTTGCCTCTTTTCAACTTCCTTTCTTGTTCCACCCTACACAATCATGTCACCATGTAGCCCACGTTTCAGAAAACGCCACTCGATCTCGTACATGCAGTGCAAAGGCGCAAAACGGTAGTGACTGATTAGCATAAATGTGAGCTGTTCCCTATAATGTTGTCAATGAAATCCCATGCATATTATGGATTGACCACTAATGGCAAAAAAATATACACAAGCACACACACATAAACAACAATAACAACGTCATAAAAAAAAAAACATGTCACACCTGTCGATCTCTAGATCTATACCTATACACACAATACTAGACCGCCATTTTGGGTGGGTATTTAGGCCTATTTTGATGTCTAAGCTCAGCATGTGTGTGTTTGGGGACACAACGGCTGGGTCTATGACCTAAGCCACATGATTTCACAAATTTGAAGGCTTTTTATGGCTTACACAGTAGGTAGCTGGCAAACGGGGAAGAATGTCGTTCGCTCGCATAGTGAGTGAATGATGCATAATCACTCATTCAGACAAGAGTCTAGATCTAGTTGAAGAAAAAGCGAGAGTTGATGGGCGACAGAGTTACATGTGTATGTCAATGAATATTATTATAAGTCTCATGTTTGTCTCTGTAAATGATCCCCCCTCCCCCCACCCCCTCTTTCTCTCTCTCCCCATCTGTCTTTTTTCATGCCATTTCAATTTGCTTTTCCTTTTTATCTAAAATTAGTCACCTATTGATGACGGTGAATAGGAGAAAAAAAAATGAATGAAGGAATGAATGAACTGGTTCCTGATTAATTTGGAGATAATTAAACCCATTTTTAATTTCTCGATTACTGTGAAGATAATTAACGTCTTTAGTTTCTTGCCAATTTGAGGATACAATGATGCATTTTGAGTAATTAATTTCTCGATTAATTTGGAGATAATGAAGTTAGACATTGATACTAACTGATACATTTACCTGTTGTCATTGTTTTCTGTTTGATCAACAAAACTCTGAACTCTTACAATGAATGAATCTGTTTCGTGAATGAATGAACAAATGAATGAAAGAGTAAATGCTATATTGAAAATCGGTGAACAAATGAATGAAATGACTGAACGAAAGATTGAACACATGAATGTATGAATGAATGAATGAATGAATGAATGAATGAATGAATGAAAGGAATTTAATTTCATAATCTGTAGTCAACATGTTCGTTTCTTAAAACTAAACGAAATGTGAAACAGTCATGTGAATGAATGTCGAGATGTACGTTCAGCAAAGTAGATCTAGATATAGATATAGCAATAATGTATGAAGATTTCTTTCAGAAAGAAAAAAATATATACTACATTTATATTATATCTATTACTATATATTATATCTATATTATATATCGGCATGGAGTTAGGACTTCTAAGTCAATTTCATATCAAATATTAAAAGGCTGATCTTGACTGATGAAGAAATTATCGTGTGATAATTATATTTTTAAAAAATCTAAGAGAAACCAACAAGGAGACATGGATCGTTCTCGAACGTCGTGTAGATCTATCACAGCGAGCTAACTCATAACTTCACATGAATCCATTCTCGGTCTCAAGAATCCACCCCTGAACATCCGATATGTTTTTTTTTACCTCAGTTCAATCATGGGGCTACACCAACATGAACAACATAAATTGGAAGAAGGATTTTTTTAAAAAAATGAATAAATAACGAATACAAAATCTTGTTTTGAATTACATTATGTCACACACATGTGGAACCTCTTGTCACTTTCCTTGCAATGGCGAGCAAAGAAAAGCCATATCGGATTAGATCAACATTTGCAAGGCAAATGCCCCAGAGGAAACAACAAAGCTTTATGATTAGGCCTACAATGATGGCTTTGTGATCAAACGCTGCGAGCTTGCAACAATTTGAGTGCCGAATCGAAAGAAGCCTGAAAGTTGATCTAGATCTAAGGCACGGAAAAGCAAATGCATTCGCCTTTGAGCCAAATTAGATCTAGTTTAGAGTTTAGAAACTTCGCAGGTTTCGAAAGCACGAGAAAAAGATAACAACAATGGCTGAAACTGCGGCAGTGGGTTAAAAAAACATATTTTTGAATAGAACAGTTTCGAACAACATAGGCTGTCAACATTCGGCGAAATGGAAAATATGCCGGGTCTTCTCAATCTACGTAACAAAACAATAACACGCTGATGTGCCTACTTCGGATTTATATAAATCTATACAAAAAATTTACTAGATCTATTTTCATAAATAATTTATCAACAAACGAACAAGCCAAAAACTTTCCCATAAAAAAAGCAGTCTTTTCTGAATTTTGGACATGGCACTGCGCTAGGCTAAAAAAAAAAAACAAAAAAAAACACACACACACACAATGGGCAAAAATGTGGGGAGCACACACAATTTTTCGGGACACAGTCGCTACCCCGAAATATCTATCGCTCGATCCCGTCCCTTGCCAGACCAAACTACGTGGAACGATGAAAGAAGGAGAGAAAAAAAAAAGAGATGGGTATAGTATTCTTACCTCGTAATCACATCTTATTCCACAGTAGCATCTCCGAGAAGAATCTGAAATCTGTAAGTAGATATTCCTTGGTCAGGGTGGCAAACTCGAGCACAGCACGTACAAAGTTATTTCGGGTCAGCATGCCGTTATGTCAGAATGACCTCATGTTACCTACTTAGCTCAGGTCAGTCACCGTGGCTCGCTGGCAGAGCAAGGCTGCGCGCGCTCGCTGCACACACAGTCGCCTACACTTTACAGGCGCACAAAGCTAGGAGCGCTTACTAGCTGTCGATACTTCCTTGCGTTTTTCCTCGTCACTCTAACGGGGCGAGGGAAAATTGAAAAGAAAAGAGAAATACTATCGCGTACAACGACATGGTTTTATTCAACTGAATGCAGTTTTAAAACTGCTTCACGGTGTATCGCTAGAAATAAATATGATAGAAAAGATGGGAGGGGGAACATTTGAAAACTAGGTCAACTTAACACGCAGGGTTACTAGGACGCGCGAGGTCAAACTAGGGTCAAATTTGGGTCAAAGCAGACTAACATTCGAATTATGCACACTTGCTCATCAGGAATCCATGATTCTTTTTCTCGTTTTTATCACCGTGTCTGTCTTCCCGTTCAAGGCAATTTGCCTGCAATGAGGACAAAACAGTCAAACAAATTTTCCAACCGGCCCGGATCATGGACGATTTGGTCGTCAAATTCGTCGCCATGCTCGAGAGGCCAAAGAACTATTTTTTTCCGCCCACTGATCCTCCCTTTTTAAATGCAGCCTTCACGCAGCTCTTAACTTAACAAAGGGAGAAAAAAGATCGTTGCTCTGGAATGGGTGCATGAATGATAGTTCAGGGACTGTAAGGGTGCCCTGGGGACTATGTGTGTTTAATGTGCTTGTAAATTTTAACAGAGAGGTATGCGTTGCGCCCTGCAGCACTGTAGGCATGTGTGTTGTGTGTTCCCATTTCAAACTCGCCGGCCTTGAATGTGTGTAGTGTGAATGTGTGTGTATGTGTGGTTTATATTTGTGTATGTCCTACACTGAACAAACACTTGAATATTGTGCATGTGACTTTTTTTTAAAAATTAAAAGAAGCATTTAAAAACAACTATAACTGCCTTTCGAATATAAATCTAAGTAACATGTATATGACGAAATGTATTAAGAACTAAGTTCATCATCACTAAGTCTAATTCGTCTACGTTAATTTGACACGACTGAATCTACATTAATCTCCTCCCTAAACCCATGAGGCTTTTAACTTCAAAGACATCAGCTGAGCAGAGATGACGTTTATTTTAGCCAGCTCTGTTTTTATATGGCATTATCGTCCTCGTTATCTGAAGACAGGAAACATCAATCTTTTCAATGTGTACACAACTGGACAGAAGTTGCATTGCCTTTTAAGCGTGGATGCAAATTGTACTAAGAGTACTGAATATGTGAATTCTACATATTATTGCATCTGCCGAGCAACCCCCCCCCCCCCTGCTTTTTTTAACTTCTTCCATATATGTCAAACTTTCTAGATCAAAATTACGGGTACAAGTCGATGACACGCAGGTTTTTTTTTTTTTTTTTTTTTTTTTTTTTTTTTTTTCAGACCAACAA